>VZTD01003142.1:1798183-1943238 GCA_013397725.1 Rhagologus leucostigma | reverse complement strand
AAAAGAAAAAAAAAAGAAGTTGAGTTTTGTACTTCTCCTGAAAAGCATCTTCCATTTTCTGTATGCCTGACAGACCTTTGTGTCCTGTGCTTCTCACTGGACTGGAAGCATACAAAGGGTAAACACCATGAAGGACGTGAGTTTTTGTTTGTTGGGGTTTTTTTTGGGGGGGAGAGGTGTCCAGGCTGTGTAATTGGAAGATGTGAAGAGTCATTACCAAAAGAAGATACACTAAGGTGCCCTGATGAGATTGGCTCAAGTCCTGGCAGCAGAGCAGGTCTCCAAGAAGAGGGAGAGAGGTCTCTTTTCACAACAGTAGAAGTCAGTAGGTATAATGGGTTGTGATAGGAGAACACATGGTGAATGGGTGGAACTTCTGTCTCAGAGGACAGGGAAACTCAGTCCAGTTCTTCTGCAACTTCCTCAGCCACAGCACCTGGGCAATCACAGAACTGAATTTGGGCACAGTGTGCACTCCAGCAAACAGCTGTAGGAGAAGGCAGTATCAGGAAATGCTCCCAAGTACCACTATTATCCTGGCAAGGTCCAGTGACCCCTCTCACTTCCAAAGAGCAGAGAATGATTAGGATGTGCTGCAGTCCAGAAGGAGAGATTATTTTTATTCCTTCACCCCATGCCTCAAGCCCCACAACTGAACCTGTGGCTTATGGCTGCCACAGCTTTCAAAGTGATAGGAAATGAAGCAGCTGAGAGGAGGAGGGGAACAAAGACTACCAAGTTTATCCTCTGCCTTTTTAGTATGTCATGGGCAGTGCTTTCAGAGGGGCAATGAGGTCTGGGTAAAGATAAGATATGTGTACAGAGATATTTCTTGTCTAAGGTGTTTTATGAAGTCCTGTGTATTGGAAAAGGGAAGTCAGTTAGGCTACAAGAGATATCTTCAGTAGAGAGGACGGTACTAAAAACATGAGAGAAGCACTGTGGGTGAATACTCAAGGCAAGTGATCATCTATGCTTCCTTTCTTCTAGGCTTCCCTTGGCATGAGCTTTTGGTCACTGTGGGAGGCAAGACAGAAGGCTACACAGATTATTTGTTTAACCTGTACAACAGCTTTTCTGTTCTGTGCTATGTCAGGCTTTGTCTCCATGGCCCCCTGGGAAGCAAATAGATCTTTGATTGCTATTCACATCAAGGGGGAAGTCATCAATGCCTTTTTTTTTTTTCCCCCCCAAGTTTAAAGTGATATCCAATCACATTTGAGACCACTGACACTTCAAATTCACAGCCTGAGATTTGGCTCTCTTATAACCTGGGTTATGCCTGACATGTTTCTTCACTCCAGTGTCCCATTCCATGCACAATCGTTTATTCACATTACGGCAGTAAAATATAGATGAGGAAATCTTACAGATGAGAAATTCTTACATCCTCTTTTGGTGGCTTTTTCATTTGGCCACAGTAAATGATGATGCAAACTGAAAGACTTCAGATTTTGGTTCCTCACCTTTGATTTTTGCACCTAATCTCTGCAGCTTCATCTAATCAGGCAGTGTAGGAAATCTCCCCTCTAGACCATTTCTCACCTTGTATGAAGTATTTATATCACTCTCTGATCCATTTTATCACCATGCCAGAAACGTTTAGGCCCTTGTTCTTACCATGTCCCTGGAATGGGTCATCATCCTATTACTCCTATTACTCCTGAACTGTTTTGCAAGGAAGCAACCAGAGCAGAGGACCCTAAGTAACCTGGTCAAGTCAGTAACAGAGCTGAGCCCTGGTCATGCATCCCCAAGGCCTATATTTGTGTTTCTCTCCTGTGCAAAATCCATGAGCCCTACAGCCTTTCCCAGCATTCACTAAAGCACGCGTGCTTGCAGCAGTTCCTCCAGCATTTGAACCCCACGCATCAGGAAAGTAGAGTGGCCCCATTTAGTCCTATTAACATGCAGGCACACACTGTTTGTCTCCCTCTGGGAACATGACGGGAAGAGTTTTAGTGTCAGGAAAAATAGTAATAATAATAATAATAATAATAACAGCAGCAATAATAAGAAGAAAACCTTCTAAATGTCAACTCCACGTTTTCTGGGGCCTGGTTAAGTTCTCTGGAGCATAGCACTCCATCACTTTTCTCAGCAGGGCATAGTCGCTCATAACTTGAAGGTTTTATCTCTGGGCTTCTTGTACTAAAAAGGAGAAAGGAGATAAATCTTGCATTCCATGGGAGTATAGATGTTTAATTAAGGATCACATTTAATTGTTCCAGACTTCTGCTTGACAGTCACTGTGTTTTGAAAATTGTCTCCTTATTTTTTGGTATTGAAAAGATAAAAAACACCTGACATGTAAATGGTGTCCATCCTGTGTGTCTCTCTGCACCTTGGAGTTACCTGTGCTCCAGGACTGGTGCACAGGTCCTGCTGGCATGCGTTTCCATGACTCTGGTTCATGCTGCATTTCATGGCAGTCTTGGGGGAACAAGTGACTCCTCTGTTCTGCTTCCAGTGGCCCTTTCTGCCATCTTATGTCCAGCCTGCCTTGTGCCTGCTCTGTGGCATTTGTCTTTGGGTCTCTCCTCTTTCTTTTTTCCTGTTCCTTTAAGACTGGGGAAAAAAGCAAACTGCACCTTGGAAAAATTAGTTTTCTGGGACTTTCTTACACTGCCTTTCTTGCATAGATCTCAGATCACTTGCATCTTGCAAGAATTAATAATATAAAGTTTGCTGCCCCTCTGTGAGACTGACCAGTTTTATTACCGTTGTACAAAATTAGCCATCTCTTTGAAGTCTACTTAATCTGCTTTAGGAGTGTGACACCTTGCATACAGATCCTAAGCAACACATTCCAGGAGCTAGAAAACCAGAGAGACTGGTCAGAGTGCAGTAGCCTCAGCACAGAATCTGCCAATCCACCCGTCATTCCCTCCTGTGCTGCCAGAATCACACATCCCATGCTTTTGGAGAGAAAGAGGTGTGGTTAAAAGTGGTTCACCCAGAGGCCCGCTGTTGACAGAGCTCAAAGTGCCTGCCTTTTATGTCCTAACCCTCTTGCCTTTGCCAGTCCCCGCCACAGGAGCTCCTCTGGATAGGGAAGAGCTGGGGTTGCCCATGGGTCTTGTTGCAGCATGTCCACCCCAGCCACTGCCAGCCACACATCACGTCCCAGCTCGGTCACACGCCAGTCTCCAGATCAAAGGTCTGTGGCCTTGGGACCTCACAGGGACATTTTGCTGGTTTTGACTGGAGTACACTTATATTGTCTTCCCAGTGCCTGGTCTGAAGCCATGTTTTGGATTTGTGCTGAACTCAGGGTTGATCATACAGAGATATTTTTCTTATTGCTGAGCAGGGCTTACACAGAGCAAAAGCCTTTTCTGCTTGTTGTACTGCCATGCTGGCAGGGAACTTGGGTGTGCTTGGCAAACTGGGAGGAGACACAGCCAGGACAGGTGACCCAAAGGGACCAGAGGGATATTCCATTCCCTATGACATCATACTCAGTATATAAAGCTGGAGGAAGAAGGAAGAAGGGGAGGACATTTGGAGTGACGATGTTTGTGTTCCCAAGTAACTGTTCCATGTGATGGGGCCCTGCTCTCCGGGGGATGGCTGAACACCTGCCTGCCCATGGGAAGTGGTGAATTCTTCCCTTTGCTTGGCTTGGGTGCTCAGCTTTTGCTCTCCCTGTTAAACTGTCTTTATCTCAACCCACGTGTTTTCCAGCTTTTACCCTTCCGATTCTCTCCCTGATCCCACTGGTGGGGGAGTGAGCGAGCAGCTGCCTGGGGCTTGGTTGATGGCTGGGGTTAAACCATGATTAATGTTTCTGGGGATAGGGGTCAAGTATGTCTCAGGCTGGAAGAGAGTAACATTAAGACTCTGTCATGTGGCCTTGGGCCAGTCTCTGGAAGGGGGAGAGAAGATAATTCCCCTCCAACTCTGCTTGCCAAGAAGCAGTGAGATGTCATGGCTTGGTCTCTGGTGGGGTCTGACACCTGGTGTGGATACCACCAGAGGCAGAGGTTTGTGCTGGTGTGTGAGGCTGTGCAACCTCTGCTGGGAGAGAGCCATGAGGCATGAAGGCTGCTGGGGGAAATTGGGTCTGTGTAAAACTCTCCTGCTTGACCAAACCCAGGAGGATTCAGAGGAGGCAGGCCTGGCATTTACATGCACTATGTAGAAAGATCACGGATAATAAGCTCTGTGTGTGTGTGTGTGAGACAATGAGAACTGAGTCACTCCTTCTGAGTCTCATCAAAAACAGTACCCAGCAGCAGTTTTTCCACTGCAGTTGTTTTCCAGGGCTGTCAAAAGTATGACTGAAAGAGAAGAATGTGGTGATTTGGTTTCCTTGTCTTTCTGCTCTTCTATCAAGGATAAAAGGCATTTCTGGGTTGCTTCCCCCTACCTACCTACCTCTCTACTGCAGCCTCTGCATACAGCACAGCAGCTTTTCTGTGACGCATTTATCCCACCTCTGTGCCAAAATCCCCTGGAGACCAGGCTCCCACTGCCTGTGATTGATTGCCATGCCTTGTTTATAGCTCCAAAAGACCGAGAGGAACCAGCATTCCAGCCTGACTGGAATAAGGTGCATTTTAGTCTCTTTGAAGGGTCTCCCAGTGGCAGGTACCACCATGGCCTGTTGAAGCACAGACTGCTATCCTCAGCAGAGGGGGATTTTATAATTCTGTGGCCACAGCAGCCCTACAGTTCAAATATAAAGTGGGACCTGTGGCAGGAGACCACAAGAAGAGAGGCAGGATAGGAATGCAAGGGGAGGTGAAAGAGAGAGAGACAATGGTTAAAAAAAAAAAGAAAGATAAAGAGTGACATGAAGACCTTACTCTTCACTTATAAAAGGCTTCATCTATCAGCTGGATTGCCTTAATGTGTCTCCTAACAAGGCTCCCCCAACACACACACCCCCTTTCCTTTGGTTTTGCTCTTTGATACTGTCACATGCTCTTCATTTTCCAGCACGTTGCATTCATTCTTTGCCTTTAAACTCCAAGGATTAAAGCAACTGGATAAAATAAATAAATAAATGAAATTAAAAGAGCTGACATATCATGCTGTTGTTGGCAGCCTTTGATTTTCTTCCAGAACAAGATCATTACTTTTTTCTCCAGCTTTGAAAAAAAGCGATGGACAGACGACAGACTCCTCATGTTATAAATTCATTTATCACTTTTGGGCTGTGGTAGGTGTGGGGAGAGGTTGAAGAATGAGAGGCTTTTGTCTGTTGTACAGGGAACTGTGAATGACTGTAAGCTTAGAGCCAGGTAGCACCAAATTCAGTTCTGGGCAGGAAATGTCTTTTTGCTACAATTTTATACAAGCCCCGGGACAACTACTTCATGGTCCTCACTGAAGCTTAGAGGGTGCTCCCATATAGCAACAACGAAGATTGAGGTCATCCTGATGAAGAGCAACCTAAGCTGTAAAGCGTTGAGTCCCAGACAAGTATTTCACAAGCTTTCAGGAGGAGACTCATTGGCCACTGTGGTTTTTTTGGTGCAACTCAAGGTTACAAGCATGAAACTTGTAGCATGAAGCGTGAAGAGCTGATTTACAGAATCTGGCACTGGATCTGAGTCTATGTAAGTTTCTAAGTCCCCAGGCCCAGGAGTTTTGCTGACAAAAGGTTAGATCCATCCAGGAGCCTTTCCTAGGTTTGAAGTTGAGCTCAAGTTTTTTGAGTCCCTGCTACTTTTGGAGCAGACTGAGTTGCACCTCCCCATGCACAGCTGCAGTCAGAATCAGTGAATCTGACATGAACTACCTGGGAGCCCACTAGAGGCACGTTTCCCACCACGAAATTTGGAGGATATGTGGCTGTTCAGATCCAGCCTTGTTTGGGCTTTGAATGTATCATAAATCTCTGGCACTGGGTGATGCTTTGCTGTGCAAATGAAGTCCAAGGAGAGCCAGGAGCAAAGAAAACGTGTTTGCACTCACAGTTCCAGCCTGACTGAATCATAGAGGGGCTATAAATAAGGAGAAGGAAACTGCTGCAAGGAAGCTGATTACTTGAAATTGTCCATTCCTTTCCCTTGCTTTCTCCAGGATGGGTCACTGCATCATCTGAATGTTTCTGACATGAAAATTTTGCTACATCCTAATGCAAAGTCTCTTCCGGCTGTCGTCATGGCATTGTTTTCTCTGAATTACTCTGCAATGTTGCTGAGAGGGTTTCTAAAGCTACCTCCTAACCTAAACCCCTGTATTATAGTACTGCTAGTTTTGTGTTTGTCCTGGGCAGAAGGCAGCAACAGATGAGACAAAAGGGATGTCAAGATCTTCTCCAAACTAACTTGTGTAAATGAGACGTATGGGACACGCTGAGGGGACCATTGTGCTCCATGCAAAAGGCTCTATGTGTGTCCTACAAACGCTAAGCATGTCACACAATGCATTACGGTCAACTCTGATTGTGTGCTCTCGGCCCTCCTCTTTCCAGGACAGTGTAATTCCTCATGTCAGGACCTCTTATCTCAGCAAGTGTGTTGACATGGAAAGGGCTCCAAGCCTGTGGAACTCAAAGACAGTGCATTCAAGATCAGCTCATGGAGGGCCAGAACTGAACGATGCAGTGAAGCTGTCTGCGGCTCTCCACCATGTGTTGCTTTTTCCAGCCAGCAGGCCTACAGCTCCATTTGGCATGCTGGGAGTTAACAGCAAACATCGCATTCCCAGCCACACTGGCTGCACAGCTGTACCAAAACTCAAATCTCTTTTCCCAGCGAGTGTCTAAACTGAGTCTCCCCATGGGCAGCTCAGCCATGACTAGAGAAACAAATGTAGAACATGTCTCTTGGTTTCAGCCGTCCCTGAACTCGTGTGTAGTGTGCAGCTGTTGCTTTAACCAGATACAGAGGCTTAATTAGGTTAGGGTGACCTCTAGAAGGGCAGCATTTAAGAGCAAAGTGGCAGAGCAAAGCATTCTGGGTACCACTCTGCAAATAACAGTTTAGTTCAGATGTTCTGTACTGCTCCCAGAATTCGCACATTTTGGAGCTCTGTGACTCTCCATCCTCTTTTCTCTTCTGCCCCACACAGGCTAAAGAATCAGCTTCAATGTGCTGGAAATATTCAAGGGAAAGGACATTTTCAGTACTTAAGCCTCCAAGCAAACAGGTTAAGCCGAGCTTCACTGTATCATTTTATAGGGAAAGGTTCAGAAATAACTTCTTCTGCATGCTCATAGTTTCCTCTCTCACACCACCACAAGCACTTGCTCTGCCTCACTCTGTGCAACTTGTCCCACACAACCACCACCCTCCGCATGTTACCCTCACCTGCTCTCATTCCTGCTGCCGGTCATGGGAATGGGAATGCCCATACCTGAATTTCGTTACCCTCTGGATGTGTCCGTGTGCATCTTCCGAGCACTGAGCACACCCTGCTGCACCCAATCAGCATCTTCATATTGCTGCCATTCCCCCATGCCCCCACCTGCACTGCCTTGCAAGGGCTCTGCCACACAAAGTCAAGAGCACTGTCCTCTCCCCTTCCCTGGTGTTTATTTCTGTGCACACAAGACGGCCATCCCTGGGGATTTGCTTCTTTATTTGCCTTTGCAGTGATCACAGGCAAATTGAAGAGGATGTGACAAATACTAACCTGCAGCTATTAATTTGAGCTATTCCTACAAGGTTCTGCATGGCAGCAGTTATGGAGAGAGGTGGTTCTGATGTCCTTTTTTTCACCTTTCTGGAAAGCCCCCTGAGTAGACACACAGAGCCATGAGCCATTTGCAGAGAATATGGTGTGGGAAACAGGAGGGGGCTGCTGCCCAGGCAGAGCTTTTGTTAACGTGTGAGAACTTGCTGGTCCACTCCAATACTGGAGATGCTGGGCAAGGGCTTAGATTTGGAGCCTCAGAGATTAAACCCAGCCAGCTCCCATCCTGGCTTATTCAGGCAGTGGGGATGATCATCCAGCTGGCTGGGACCACAGGACACAAGGAGAAAGGTTCTAGAAGAGGAACGCCAGTTGTTCTTGTGTTTGACACCAATTGCGATGAATCCACAGCAAGTGGAACACATCTGATTTGCTCACTAACACAGGATTATCACCTTGAGTGGCATTTCCTTTTCCTTCATGACCTAAGTGCAGTCTTCTCCCTCTCCCACACTGTTTTTCTGTTCACAAAACTGGCCCATCAAAGCTTTGAGGTTCAGTCACTAGCTGTGAAAGTGCAGAGATGTGCTGCTGGCTCATTTGCTGACCAGAGCAGGTGATGCATAATAGTCTCCAATGCAAGAGAAGAAGCAGTGAAACACCAGGAAAGCAACAGAAGAATAAAAAGTAAGACAGATGTGCTGACAGAGCACTGTAAATCACCAGCTCAAGGAGGAACCACAGGCAAACATAAGAATAAGATTCTCCTCATGAATTCTTCTGGCTGTGGAAGCACAATGAACTGTTGTCTTCCTGCAGCTTCTGCACGGAGGATTGTGGTCCTTCTCATTTCCCCTGCTGTTGGAGGTCGGCTGCTGAGCATGTATCATTTGTTACTCAAACCTCTGCATGAATAGGAGATGAAGCAGCAGTCTGAGGCAGCAGTGGCACATATAACTCCAAGTGGCTTGCTCAGCAATCCCCACATCACATTCAAATGTGTTTCACTCTGACCAGAAATAGATCGGCAGTGCCGGAGATGGAGCTCATTTCATTTTCCACAGCAGCCTGCCACCATCTTCCCTATGCTACTCTCAACCTAAACTATTCTGCTTCAACGTGAGAACAAGGTCAAGACTCTACAGCCTATCTCCCTATTGCTTTTCCCACTGAAGCTACCTGTCTAGCAGACTTCTGGGTCTCCAGGATGGGCACTTATCCATCGAGGCACTGGACTGTATTCACAGGGTATTTCCTCTTGAGTCGGTGGGCAGGTCTCACACAGTCACTGGAGTCTCAGCCATCCAGGATTTAGACACTGTAATTTTTATCTGGAGAACCAATACTTGTATACTTGGTGCCTTAGGGGTGATCCAGCCTCTTGGTAGCAGGGCAATTGCCTAGCTCAAGCTGTGTGGAGAAGACTGAGCTTCCACAGCAGCTTTTGAAGTTACAAAGCAGGTGATGTGTCCCAAAACCTGTTTTGTGCCTCGTAGTACAGATCGGACATTCCTGAGAAGACGTCCTCAAGGGTGGTGATTATACTGGTAGCCTGAGGTCTGGGACATCTGCATTACTTTCCATGCTCCTGCAAGCATGCTGCATGAGCTGGGGTCTCGCTCAGACATCCACCTGCCCAGGCATCTGAGGCGTGCTTAGCCAGGGAAGGATTTATACCTGACTTTCTACACAGTCATCACAGAGAATTAGGTATTTCACTCAGGCCTTCTCATGGTGCTCTGGGGATAACCTCTTCTTTCCTCTGCCTCCAGCCAGCCTTAGATAACAAGTGACCTCTGTCCCTTCAGCTGCGACGAAGCAGCAAACAGTGAAGCCTGGTGCTTGCAGGCAGCAGGGGACTGAGCACAGCCTCTTTTCTTCGGCACCCTGAGGCAGCGAGGGCATTTCACATCCTTCCAGTGTGTTCCACAAGCATTAATTATCCACTGTTCAGTTTTACTTCCTACGACTGGCCTTTAATGGGCAGAGTAGTGTCTGGTTTGGGGTGAGTGGGTTATGGTATGAGGTGTGATCTTTTAGTACATGTTCTGAAAGTGAGACCTCCCAGCTTTCCAAGCAGGGCCTGGGGTAATAGTCTTTTCTCAGCAGCATGACAAAATCCCTTTGCCCATGCTCACAGGCTCGCTGGCAGCTCCATTTTAGTGTGCACCACTTTGTCTCTTTCTCTTCAAAGACCGGGGGCATTTGTTGTGCCAGCATCCAGTGGGAGTGATGTTACTTGTGAGACTTGATCACTGGAGTCAGGGTACCACATGGACTACTGATTAAGTAGCGTCATGTGTCCCTACAAGCTACTGCTGACCCTCTAGCCCAGTGCTAGAGAAGCCTGAAATATTAGTTACAAATCTGACTTGTCAGGGCCAGGTTCTGCTGTTGTTACAGCGTGCGGCACCCGATACCAGGGGAAGTTCTCACTCGGAGGCGATGGTGGGGAGAATAAGGATATGAGAAAAGCAGAGGAGTGTTAAAGCATTGTCACTGTGTCATAAGCAATTTATTTGTAAGCAGCTTCAGATTTTCTTCCAGTGTTTTAGGGCTTGATAAGTACTCACTAAAAAGGAGTCATTTTTAGGCCTCCAGCTGTTCTTTACAACTTGTTTGCTTCAGTGAATCATTACTTGCTTAGTATTTGCATTCTTTTATTGGTTAACTGAATATCATGATAAATTGTTGTTTCTCTCAACTGAGTAACTAAAATACTGGTCTTTTTTTTTCAGTTAATTTGCTGGGATATTTTTTCCATCTGAAATACTGATATGTCAAAATGTAAACATTTTACAGAAACATGTGGGGTTTATATGTAGTGATCTTCAGCTTTTCAGGCCCCATATTTATATTTCTGGTGAAAAGGTGAGAGACATAGGGTGAAAATGGCCAGTAACTTAATGAGTGGAGATCTTGTGTGAGATGTAGAAAACTCCATCCAAGCACTTGTATAGAAATCAGGCAAAGACTTGTACCCGTGTCTTGCATGTACCAAACAACTTAATGACAAGACTGTTATCTGCTCAGGAGTGGCTTATTCTTCCAGAAAAAAAAAAAAAAAGAAAAAAAAAATTAAAAGACTGTAATAAAACATGGGAACAGATTACAGAACTTGAAAATTTATCAGGCACTGGAATTAATTTATTTTAATTATTTTGGCCAGTCCTATGAATAACAAATAGCTTGCTGTCTGGTAAGAATCAGCCTTAGCAGTTAACAAATTTTCATGTGACACTCAGCAAGTTGACAAATGCTCACAACTAAGAAGTGTCATGAGAGCATGAACCACAGCTATTCAAACTCAGCTCTTTTGTTTCTGTAGATGTTAACCAATTCCTTTCACTCTTCTGTTCACCCAAGACTAGCAAATACAGTATTATCCACCAATACAGAAGTAAAATAGGAGCCCTTGCCAACTGCAGCTGTCACCAGACCTCAGGAACCTCACAAAAAGGATGACAATGGCAGATTAATGGGTCTCTTGCTTTTATGTGTCTCCGCTTTGGTGCTTTTGGTTCTTAACCTGAATCACCATTGGTTCTTTTGTTGATATTTATGTGCTGTGTATCATAGATAAGGTGGATACGTTTGGAGGTAATTTTGAATGCTTCTTAACAGAAAAAAAAAATATTTTTTTAATGGCTAATTGTGGAGAATCTACTCTTGATGCCAATTGTAGTTACAAACTGCAGCCTCAGATACTAAGAAATAATCTTTTGGGCCTTAAAAAAAAAGTCTTCAGACAACTGTCCAAGTCTGGAAAATAAATGGGAACAATTTGATTTTAACCATGACAATGCACAATCTGGCATTTTTTGAATCAGAAAAACTTGGAGCCTGGAAATTAAACTGTCAGTACTAAAAAGTATGGGACTGTGAAGACCAAGAAGTGTTTAATCAGTACGTTAGGCTCTCAAAATGGGCAGGAAACACTGTCCTGGAAGGACAAAACTCTACAAAACGTAATTGCAGTGTAAGGACAGAGGAAGGTGTGTGCATGAGGGACAAGAGCTGGAAAGACAGATGGAGGCCAGCAGAGAAAAAAAATCGTTTGCTTTTTCCATCTAGTTATGCCGGAGAGAAAAGTCTTGCTCTCCCTAAATCCTTTCCACACTATTGTCCTTAAACTATACCTATATATTCAGGGACAGAGCAGAGGCTGCCACATCAGGCAGTGTTGACCTCATGGCACTGGTAAATGCATAGTCACAGATTCCCTTGTGTAGACAAGGAAAGATGCAAGCACCAGCCTGGGCTGCAAGGGCAGCAGTGGCATCTCTGTTAAACATCATCACACAGACAACCATGGCTCTAATAGACACCCTGACTACATTTTTATGGAACACAGAATCTTGGGCCTTCACTTTGTTGTTGTTGTTGTTGTTGGCCCTGACATCACTACACGTTCTACAAGACAGACATTGAGGTGATGGAATGTGCCCAGGAAAGGGCAACAAAGCTGGTGAATGGTCTGAAGCACAGGTCTTATGAGGACAGGCTGAGGGAGTTGGGGGTGTTTAGCCTGGAGAAGAGGCTCAGGGGTGACCTTATCACTCTCTACAACTGTCTGAAAGGAGGCTGTAGCCAGATGGGGGTTGGCCTCTTCTCCCGGGTAACAAATAATAGGCCCAAGAGAAATGGCCTCAGCTTGTGCCAGAGGAGGTTTAGAAAGGATATTAGGAAAAAAAAAATCACCAAAACTGTTCTCAAGCATTGGAACAGCTGCCCAGGGAAGTGGTGGATTCACCATCCACGGAGGTGTAAAAGTCGTGTAGTTGGCGCACTTGGGAACATGGTTTAGTGGTGGGCTTGGCAATGTTAGGTTAATGGTTGGCCTCGATGATCTTGGAAGTCTTTTCCAACGTAGACTGCTTTGTGAAGCCAGCAGTACCCCTGCAGAGGCCGCAGCTCTATCATTCATCCAAGCATTACTGTAGCAGCATACTGGACAGTAATGTTTGCTCCCGTCCCAGGGACAGCAATTGCATCTGCTGTCTAGTAGGATGCCCAGCATTTTCAGTGGACTGAAACCAAACAGTATCTCTGTAGTGATGAGCTGTGTTTTGCCATTACGAACTCTTCGTGCGTATAAGGTTTCTGCGTCTCTGTTCTCTCTGGTCATAACCATGTTTCCAACAACAGAATGGAGCAGATTAAGATACCTGTGCCCAGAATATTGTGTTGTTATGGGGTCCAAATACTGGTGTGGTTTTGTATCGTTCTGCCCTATCTTATCTGAAGTCTTTAAAGTTTGGTGAATTAGAGGGTACCAGGATGAGTTGAAGGGGCGAGGGCTGAACCTGAGATGCTTTGCCCATGGCTGGTTTAGATGCAACTCAACCTGAGTGATGCCCATGTTTTTCGCACACTCGGTTATGTGCTGCCTCCCCACAGCTTGTTGGCTGTCAGTTATGATCTGAGGGGAGTGTCCCAAACTGGTCACTCCCAGACAGTGCAAACTGCACCTTTGTGTATGAATGTAGCTTCCCGCATGCGTGTCTGATCAGCATCTGTAATTGATGTCAGGGAGATTGTTATGGTGCTGGGATGAGGAACCCTGGTTTCAGGTCAGAATGTGTGACTCTGCTGTGACTTTGTTTTTCGCTCTTCTATTGTTTGTTTTATTTGTAAAGCCGTTTTCGCTCATCCTCTCCATCCCTGTCTCTGTGTTTGTAGAGAAAATAGGCAGAACTGACATGTAAAGGTGCCCTCAGAGCCAATTTGCAGCAACTGGTAAAGATCACACTGTATCCATCAAAAAATGCTTATCCACAGGGAGCTGTCTCTGAAGCTGAATGTAGGATAGTGTTTTAAAGAGGTAGCTAAAGCAGGAAAATACACTGTTTTAAAGTAGAGAGGGGAAGATCAATTCAGAAACAGCAAGTTTGTCCTCAGCCCCTCACCTAAGCCTTCTCTGAGGGCTGAGAGTTTATTTTTATTTTAATTTCCATATACTTTTACACTGCTTCGTTTTAATTCAAAGAGCAGAAGCACTGAAGTATTGCTAGACATGCTGTATTAGCAACTCTTTTGTAAGCACAAAGTAGAGAGACATGAACTTAAAGCTCTAGACCATGCCTTTACAGATCCAAATCTCTTGGCATTTGATCTCCTGTTTGCAGGTTAATGGGTTTGCCCTTTTTCTGGTTTCTTTGGGATTTTGTGGGGGGTTTTGTGCTTCATCTCTTTGTAAAGCTAAGACCTAGCTGCAAAGTTTGGCTCTAGATTTTGGCCAAAAATATTATTATTTCTTTTGCCCTATCTACCTAGCCAAACTAATTTGGAGTTTTGTTGGTTATGCCAGCTGGAAAAAGAAATTGGCAATGAAGTCAGGTTTCTCTGGCAAGGTCTGTTTGTTCACAAGAATGTATCAAGTCTTGCTTTCTGTTGTGCAGCAGGATGCACAAAATCAGAGCTGTTTTCTTCATCCGCCACTCCAATCGGTTTGCAGTGAGCACCCTGATGCGAGAAGCCCTCTCCCTGGATTCCATCTGCTGGGTCATCTCCATTGCTCTTCAGTGCTCTCCTCTCTGTTAGCTCCAGAGTGCTGTCACATTTTCTATCCTCACTATTCCGTTGCCATTTGCATTTCCAGCGAGGTTTCTGAGCAATTTCAGCCTCATGCGCACTCTAACTACTATGGTGACAACCTCAAGTAGCTTTTGCAGGAGCAGTTAAGCTGATGAGTTTCAGAAAGGTTTAACTTGTGTCTTTGGGGCAGTTTGGGTTAGATCACACCTGATGAGCACCAAGTGGGGCAAAGCATCAGGCTGGCAGGTGATGCAAGGCCCTATCAGTTGTTTCGGAAGCAGTGTGCACCTTCGAGTCACCTGTAAGGTTTGTATTCCTGAGAAAAATTATCTGATTCTCTATTCCTTCTGTGGGCTTCTATCTCCCTCTCTCCCTTGCCCCTTATGTATAAATGTTGTAAAGCTATCTTTGGCTGAGCTACTGGTTAATCCAGCATTAATTGACCGCTCTAATTGTACTTTGCTATTTTCTCTCCCTTTATCCTTAAATTGGTCTACTGGGCAGGGGGTCTAGAGGGCAAACACATTCATTATGTTACCAGCAAACAAGATATGAATTGCACTGTAGGGGACAAAATTAAATTTACAGTTTCCCCTTGTAGATGTCATAAACTATTGATTTAAACCAAGAGGGGACGCAGCAGTAGAGCCAGCATATTGGCTATGCTGCATTGTTCTCCTTGTGTTCTGCCAGGGGTGTTTGCTGCCTGTCCCTGTGTGGCTTGCTGGAAAAGAGTAGCTGGGGACATACAGGGCAATGGAAAGAGAGAGGGAGAGGTTAGGTAGTTTGTTTGGTAGTCCCATGGGGGGATTATTTTGAGCTGTCTTCTTGTTTCTGGATCTTAAATATCTTCCTTTTGGCACCACTGTATTCTGTGGAAGGGACCCCATTCAGGACGTACCTTTTCTTATTCCACACATTGTCTGCACTCAACTTTCCCTGCCTGTTTTAGGGGGTTTAGAGTGACATTCTCAGATGTTTTGTGTACCACTCCTCCTCTTCCTAGGCTTCTTTCACCATGCTGGACATGGCATTTTGCCCCTGTTAAGCTTCCTATGTTTTCCTTCCCTTGGGGGAAGGATTATTCTTTCTTCCCATGCATGGATCAAGGGAACAAGGGAAGGAAGGGATTCTAGATGCTGCCCATTTAGCTTGGTGACAGTGCTTACCCTGTATGCAGTGCTGAAGAGACGAGCTAATGGCTGGAAACTTCACCAAACCAGAGTGTTTTTGTAGTGCACAGCTAGAGCGAGCCCTAGCAACTGGCAAATTGCTAAAGCACAGCATTTGGCTCTGTGCCCTCTTTCCTTTTCATATCATCTCAACTAGGCTGGAAGCGCTCTTGTGGTAGGAAGCCAGGAAGAGACATGTAGTGCGTTCACACAGGAGAAATGTCCTACCTGGGATAATGGTTGTCACCAGCGGACCCCACACTGTGCCCCTCCGCTGCTGCTGGGAATGGTCTGAATGGCAGGAGCAGGCACGGGGCCAAACGTGAACTCGGCGCTTGGTGACTCGTCATCTATTCCACATTTAATGATGTTAGAGAAGAATTTAGTCCCTCCTGTGCTGTCAGCCAGTTCTCATTATCGGTTAATTGGACTAGAGATGCAGTCACTGTTGAAATCTATTGTCGGGAACAACTTGTTATATTAGTGTAGGTGTGCTGCTTATATCCCCATGATATGAGAGGGTCAAATGCTGTAACTAAATAGACCCTTCGCCTCTTCCTGTCCTTTTCTGAGGACCACTCTGGTTAAGGTGTGTGTCCTGGCAGGTCTAATATGGTTGCTGACCAGGGATAGAACCTGTGCTTTTTCCAGACAGCACGTAGATTTTGGCACTTGTCTACACCAGAAACTTTGTCACTGCTCTTTGACAGCTGCCAGAAATGTGGAAAGATCTGGGTGGAGAAGTCTTTCCTTGCCAACCTGTGCTGTCTCTGAGCAGTAGGGTATCTGACTGGGTCTCGGTGGAGAATTAGATGCAAGATTCTGCATGCTACCTGCTGTGGGACCTAATCTAACAAGTGGGCACAGATAAGCACTGGCTGCTGAGATCTGATGTAAAAAGCCAGACAGAGGAAGCTGTTTGCAGTAACAAACTTTTATGAGCTCTGGGATATTGACTACATAGAGTCAAGCACTGTCTCCTCTCGTCTTATCTATTGCTTATCTATGTGCCTACCGACTGACCTCTCTCTTCCAGCTCATTCCTTTAATCAGCTCGGGGATGTAGGAGAATATTTTGTCAGAGAATATTTCTGACTGCCAAACTCAGTTTATTTGTGTCTCACTGCAAAACAGACCCCAAGAGGTGAAATGCCATAATCACTTGCATTTCTGATTCCCTAGATCACTTGTCTCTAAATAACTATGATGTGCTTTGAGGACTGGGTACGAATTTAATGATGTTATCACAATTAACCTGCCATCCTTCTATTTTACATTTTTTCTTTTTTTTACAACTACAGAATTAGCTTTAATTTTGAGCTGAAGGCTTTGTTGTCAACAACTTTATCTGCTAGTTGCCAACTCACCACAGAATTCTTCCCAGCACATAAAATGAGAAGGCACAAAACATTTTAAAAATTGAGGACAGCTTTATTTGCATGGTCTCTCCTGTTCATTTTCAGAATGGTCTCGTAGACTTTGTAACATCTTATTAAAACTACTCACTGCCACAGCAGCCTCACCTACCCCAGACATCATGAAGTGTGCACATCAGCCCTTCACACGCTGGGTCACACAGGGTCACAAAGTGGAAGGGGAGTGTGGTACACCTGTGGGTGAGGAGTTTCATTTAGTGGGTGTGGAGTTTCCTTTAGTGGTGACGTCTAAGAGCAGATGAGGAAAAGCTGTCCCCTGGGATCATTTATGCATAGTTGATTCTGCTGTAGAGTTTGGGAGTGCGTTTGATGGTGTCCTATGTTCCTTTCCATCCCTGTGTTATTGATTCTGTGAGAACCTGCCATGTTGGTTCTCCCTCCTTCCTTGATACTCTGTGTTCCCTAGGGCCATCAAAAACCTATCTGATCAAGTAAAACCACCTAGGTGGGCTCCATACATCCTGCTGCATTGCAGTACCTCTTCTGGGAATGGCTAAGGATCACATTAGGGCTTGCACTCCTATTTCTTCTCCCTGCAGAAGATGAGAGTTTTCAATCCTTGATGAAGAATTCAAACGACGGTGGTGTGTGCTTTTCAGCTCTGGGGTTGTCACCCACCTCAGTATGTCAGCTGATATGGGGGCTCCCACCTACGTCTGGCCAGAAGACACCAACTTAGAGTCACAGAATATAGAATGGTTTGGGTTTAAAGGGACCTTAAGGATGATCTAGTTCCAACCCCTAACTGGGTACAGCCAGCTGTGAAACAATCTCATTTCCATCACTTCTTCCACAATATTCAGCGTTTTTTTTCTCTTTAAACAGTAGTTTTATGTGCCATGTTGAGATATTAAAGTGACTTTCCTCCCACTGTGAGCAATTTAAGACTCTAACATGAGACAACTAAGCTATGGTGCCATTAGTCAGTCTCTGCTTTTCTCTTTCGTATGACACACCTTCCTCTCCTTCCTTGCCTCTTCTTCAGCAAGGGCTTTTTCTACCTTTCTCCTTCTCTGTGCGAGCCCAAGTATGAAGCAGAGCAGCTGTCTTCTTTCTGCCTAGCCCATGGGTCTGAGCATCTGGATAGTAGTGCTGACTCTTCTCTTTTGTACAGCACAGAAAATGTACCCTAATACCCTTCACTTCCAAGCAGAACTGGAGCTGGTCCAGCCTAGGAAATCTGCTTAGAATCTCTATTTTCCTCTCCTTGCCTGCTGTCACCAGAGAAATCCCAGCTACATCAAGTGCTTATTCTGGTCCTTGGCTTGTTGAATTGCTGGGGAAGGTGACTCAAGAGAATATTGGGTCCCTGCCAGTCATTCACAAGCCAATAGCAGCAAAGGTAATTGTCACTCACAGAACTTGAGCCAAAATGTGGGCCTGGAAGCTTTCAAGAGCCCTTGAAATGTCATGTTATATGGTTGTCTGGGGTATTGAAGGGTCACCTGGTTTTCCCTATCTGCCCCTATCAATGGATGTTCCCTGGAAGTTATTCTTCTTTTTACTTTTTTTTTTTGCATTGGATATACACAGCTGCAGTCTGACCTAACTAGAGGTGATTGTAGCTCACTTCCAAGAGCCAGTTTCACCCTTCCTCCTTCTCTACATCTATCTCCGAAGGGTAGGTGCCGCTCCATGGGCCTGCACTTCTGCCAGTGCCCTCCATCCTGGCTGTTTGTTCTGCAGAGGGCATTGTGTACGTAGGAATTAGTACAACATATGGCCATCACTCCACACTTCGTATGTTATTATCACATTAGAGAGTCCAGCCACATGTCCCTGCTGCAGCCAGGGGAAACTGCTGGCCCCGCTCCTGTCAAGCAGTCCCCCTAATCTCTCTGCAAGCGGCTTCCTGGTCGTTTGCAGGCGTTCCTGAGGTGTGGGGGTAGAGCCAAAAGGTTTGCGAAGGATGAAGCAATAAGGAAGCAACCTGTGGAAATCAGCTGCAAGGAGGGACAGTACAGAGGAAATGGAGGAGAGAGGAGGAGTTCAGGTTTGTGAGTGGAATAAAAAGGCAATAAAAGGAGAGTAATGACTTGAAGGAAGAAATAACGGACAGCTGTGTTTTGAAGGAGACATAAAATCAACATTCTTGCCTCTCTCAGCTATTAAACATCTCTCTGAGTTTGTTTAAAATCCCAGATCGTTGTCCCAGGAGTCAGGACTACATTCAGAGTGGCTAATTGCAGGCTGACCTACTTGTCAATCCCATTCTGGTGGCTTTAGGTTCTCACTTTCTGAACTGTAATGCATTATATGACTGCTGTGATCTAACCCAGAAGTGACTCCTTCTCTGTGCTAAGTGAAACAACCGTGACATAAACCTCTCTGGGTCTGGATATCAGTACACAGTTTCTATATGCCCATCCCAGTTTTCTTCCCAGGAAAATTCCCTGCCTTTTAGAGGGGCATCCCTCCACATTTTGGGGACAACCTGTACCTTCAGAGGTTCACAGAAATCCTCAGGTTGCATAAGCAGGTATGTGCCTGAGAGTTTCCAGCACATTCTCAACAGGTTCTTTGGTGAGAGTGTGTGGCAGAGGAGAAGGTAAGCAGCGGGGTGGACAGACCAGCCCTTCTTGTGCTGTGCATTGGGCCCTGCACACATAGAGCTCTGCCAAGAGGCTTTAAGGGACCGATGTGGGGCAAATCTCCCAACAGACCCTTCCAAATTCAGCTTTCAAGCCACAGCTATCCCACAAAGAAGGAACTACAGTATCCTCCTTGAAATCAGAGAAAAGTTTCAGGGGGAAAGGAGATTTGGAGGTCTCTTATCCAAGTCCTTGCTCCAAGCAGGGCTAACTTCAACATTAGATCAGCTTGCTCAGTCAAAATTTGGAAATCTCCCAAGACAATGATACTTCAACCTGTCTTGGCACCTGTTCCAGTGCTGATCCACCCTCATTATGAAAATGTTTTTCTTTTATGTCCAACCAAATATTCTGGGAGCCCAGAATTGCTCCACATACAGCCTCAGAAGTGCTGAGTAGAGGGGAATAATAATTTACTTTGGCCTGCTATCTACACTCTCATCATTGCAGCCAGGTACGCATTTAGCCCTCCTTGCTGCAAGGGCATGCTGGCACACTCATTTTCAGCTTTTGCTCACTGGGAACCTCTGGTCTTCTTCAGAGCTACTCCCCAGCCAGCAAGTCCTCATCCTTCAGTGCTGCACAGAGATCATTTCAACAACTGGAAGACGTTGCACTTATCCTTGTTGAACTTCATGAAGTTCTGTCATCCAGTTTCACCATGTCGTTGGGGGCCTTTGAATGGCAGCTCTGCTCTCCACAGAGTCAGCCACTCCCCTGAATTTGGTTTCTTTTCTGAAGCTGTTGAGGGTATCTTCTGTCCCATCATGCAGGTTACTGATGGTCAGGTGCACCCTTCTTTCTGATTGTGCAGAAGAAACAGAGAACTTTAGGATGCTTCTGTTACTGTGATTCTCAGTGTGGAAAGCGAGATGCCCTATCTAGCCTCTGAGGTATCAAAAAGTATGATAATCCTTCTATCTTTAAGAAGATGCAAATTAAATAGACACAGCTGAGAAAGGGCAAGGGAAAAATTGAGACCAGGGGATATTTTGACCTGCTTGTGTTGATATTTCATGCAGTTTCAGTGCTGAGAGTAGAACTGTGTTTGCTGAGTCTTAGGAAAACATGGTGAACATGCCATGGGCTGCCCAGCTTGCTGTGCTATGATATTATCTAGCCTGCAGATAAGCCGAGGAGCTTGCTTTTCTCTCCTTCCCTTCACCTGGTTTTTTGTACCCATAAAGTGCTAGTCCTAAAGACTTGTGTCAGGGAAATGTCTGGGATGGAGGTTTGTCAGCCACTGTCAACGCTGCTCCATGGAGGGGTTGTGTGAGTCAGTGCATGGCATGTCCCAAGGCTGAGAGCTGCCCAGGAGGCAGGACCCCAGCCCACTTAGTTCCTCCTCGGTGAGTGAGGGTTTCAGCTGTTAGAGAGATTAAGGAAGTAGTAAAATCTGCTAATGCAATAATAGTAATTAATAACAATAATGGGCTCTTTTAATGCGTTTTGGCGTGATTGACTAGGGAGAGCAGTGTAGGAGAGCAGAGACTTCGCAGGCGAGAATAAAAAGGCAAGGTGACTGGGCTCTAAAGTGCACATCTGGGCATGATTTGGAGAGGCGATTTACTGACACCATAAATGATGGCTTTTTCGAGCAGCTTGTTTTGGTGCCTATGTGGGAAGACATAACTCCTGATTTAGGACTGTGTTCAGCAGTACTTACTCTCCAGGTGGGACTCCTGGGGTGTCCCTCCTGGCAGAGAACAGCCGGCTGGGCCGCTGTGAGCACGTGTTGACGAGACAGGGCACACACGCAGTCCTACATGGCCTCCCCTGTCTTTCCAGTCCCTGTGTGGTCTCTTCCAGCCCCTGCCATCGCTGGTGTGTGGTGTCCACATCTTGGGCAGCACCAGGAGAAGCCTGCCAGCTGCTTCAGTGCCGCATGCTGAGGCTGGTGCCTCTCAAAGGCAGCCCTCTTTCTCCCACCCTGGCAGCATGAGGGCATGTGGCCCCAGCTCAGATCAGGCCAAAGCTGTCAAACCACCAGGAAGGGTTACTTCTGCTCCTAGAAACAAACTGTTTTTGCAGGGGTGAAATGTGAAAGGCAAGGGAGAAGAGTGTCCTTCGCAGCATTTAGTTGATGTTTTCATTGATCTCAGTGATTTTGTGTCAGCGCAGTGGTAGGAATTGGCCTCCACGCCAGAGCCTTGTCTGGGCAAGCGGACATCTCTCAGTGGGTTTCATTACTATTATTATTATTATAGAGCCTGCAGCATATTAAGAGCCTGCCAGGACACAGCACTCCCTTTCTCGAGGCTTCAGCCAAGTCAGGGGAGATGTCAGGGAGTGGGTAGGTAGCGTGGGCAGTAGCAGCACGTCACAGAGGTGTGAGTACTGAGGACTTGTCAGCGTCACGTCAGCAAGGGCAGGGGGGTTGGCTCCTCATTAAGTGTGCCCCCCACATGGCATGTGCAGGATAGGTGAGCTTCAAACAGGGCAGCAGGAAAGCTTGAGGAGAAGGATGACAACGAATGCTAGGCTGAAGGGCAAAATAAATTAAAGCAAACAAACAAGAAAAACGGTCCTTAAAAGCACTGGACCTGGCTTGGAGGTCATCACTGTCTTGGTGTGCAAGGAGGGCGTAGGATGGTGTGGAAAGGGGACAGAAAGGATCCGCAGCTGCACGGCAGAGTGTGGGCTTTTATTAGGGTTCATCAAGCACCTTTTAATGAACGGCAAAACTGCCAGGAGCCAAATGAAACAGTGGGCAAGGTGTAAATGAGAAGGAAGCTGAGGGGAGTGAGGAATGGCAAGGGCGCTGTGGCTGTGCAATGCCAGGAGCAGGATGAGGGGAGCCACAGGTGGGGGGGATGCAATTAAAGAGCTGAGCCGAAGCCAGCAAGCTGAATCTCTGGCTTGTGCCGAGCTGTTTGCTCAGTCCCCGTCCCAGGCGCTGGGCAGCCCGCTGGGATTTTTAATTCTCCAAGGCAGAGGGGCCCCATCTGTGGGCTGGGACAGGCTCATGAGGTTCCGCTGCCCGAGTAGGTCTGTCCTTGCCAGGGGATATTCTGCGGGAATTGCTGAATTCCTCTGGAAAGGGGGAAACCCCCTGGATATGGACTCAAACTTTGAAGGGTTCACATGTACTGGACTTGAGACAAAGTGTTCTAAAATTGGGGTGTGGAAGATGCATCTCTGTGAGGAGGGAGCTGTACCTGCAAATGGCTGATGCTCCGGTACCTCGGAGCAGCAGCTCTTCTGGCATTGTACGCTCATCTCTGTGTGGGTTTTTGCTGACGAGCGTGATATATGCATACAAAGTATTTTGCTGTTGTTATTATTACCCAAAGTTATGGATCAGCTTGAGAAACTCAAATGCAGTAAATCACTGGGACTGGGGTAGCATTAGTCTCAGGGCTCTGAAGTAAATAATGCATGAAATATACTGACAGCAGAGTCTGACGGATCCTTATAAACAGCATCTCTCTAACGAATGCAGAGCTGCTAATATTGCAGGGTTGGATTCGGGGGAAAAATGCTGAAATCTCTCTGTGCTCAGGCGAGCTGATGCAGATGGGCAAGCACCGCCCCTTCCTCACCCCTGAGAATCAAGCAAGTGATTTTAATGACAGTTGAGAGGGTCAGGAACGGGGTGGCAGCTTCATATCTAGCTGTGATGTGGACTTCGTGGGCAACCTCTTGCAAGGTGAAGATGCTGAAGGGCTGTCTCCAGCCTGCTCTGCCTTCACCCTGGTGTGAAGTGCTCTGAGATCCTCAGAGAGGGAGTGCTCCAGGCATGCAAAGTACTATTATTATTTTTTTAATAATCGAAAGACATCCAGGGAATTACAGATCTATGAGCTTTCTTTCAGTTCCAGCCAAACTGATCGTGAAGCTAATTAAAGACAGACTAGTACAATGTTTGGGTAAGTATAACATAACAGGGTCAATCCAGTATGGCTTCTGGAAAAGAAAATTGTGCCTTTTTGAGCTGGAAGTGGGTTTTGTTGTTTTGGGGTTTTTTTAAAGTTTAATAAAATAAGATAAAGATGATCCCCAGCAGACATAATGTACTTTGATTTTCATAAAGCCTTTGATAAGGCCTTTCACACAAAATTATGAAGGGAAATAAATAGCCATGGGCAAAGGGGCAAGGTCTTGTCACGGTTTAAAACCCAGTGGATTGTTAATTAGCAAGGAATAGTTTCTCTTTTGCATGGAGACAAGTTAATAGTGGGAGTCAGTACACACTGTGGAGGTGTTTAGTCTGCCCTATGTGCCATGGCTGGCATGTTGGTGCTTTGATGACAGCTCCTTGTTTGGCTGGTGAGAAATGCAACAGAGTTGTCGAAAGCCATAGGAGATGTTAAGAGCAGGCCCATTCCATTGCATCCTCTGCAGGCTTGCTGCCTGGGCTGGGGAGAGCCAGCGGGACCCACTTCCAGGGCTTGGCCTGGCTGCTCCGGGGTGTCCTCCCTGGAGCTGGGTCCTCCTCCAGTGCCCCTCACCATCGTACCAACCAAAGGCAAGGATGGGCTGCCGCCTCCATGAGTCAGCAGGATTTAAAGGCACCACGGGGACGCTGCAGCAGGATGACGGATGAGCTATAACATGGATGAGCGTATGGTAATGCAGACTGCAAAAACAGGCTCCACTTGAGCTGTACAGTGATGAGCACTCAGCTCCCAGGCTCCTTGGAGGGAAGAGACTGGGAGTCATGGTGAGTAACTCGATAAAAGCTTCTTCAGTGGGTTGCGTCAATTCCAAAAATGTGTGGAAGAGGCTTGGTTGCCTTTAAGGGACGGGGAAACAGTAGGGAATATGTTATAAAAAATGACATTATCTTGAACACTGGCTACGCCCTCATTTATGACAGCGTGTAGAATTACCAGAGGGCCATGAAGCATGGTTAGTAATCTTGTGAGATTTACCTACCAGGAGGCAGTCAGTCAGACTGAACAGGGTTTTCTTTTTCAGTGTAGCAAGCTTGCAAAAATGCCATTTCTCCCTCCCAGTAGCTCTCCCATCTTCCTTCTTGCCATCATGCCCTCTGCTGTCCCTGAGCTCAGGCTGCCTCTGCTCAATCCCAGCCCTCTCCAATGGGAGGTGGCAAGCACCGGCCATCCGCAGCCTCCCTCAAGAGACACACTAAAGGCTTATAATTGAGTTATTTACACTAATGAAGAGTGTGGTGAAAACTGATCAGTCCCTCCTTTTTCTGTCCTCCTGTAATACTAGAACAAGAGGTCACTCGGAGATGCTAATGGTAGCTTAATTTAGATCACTTGAAAGGAGACACTTTTTCACACAGCAGGTAGTCAGTCTATGAAATCCACACTGCCTCCTGAGGTCAGAGAGTCAAACACTACAGAAGGACTTGTCAAGTTCCTGGGTAATTTTTGGAACAGTAGTAACTGTTATTAATGAGGATGCAGTAGCACCCCAGGGACCCCCATCAGGAAGGACCCATTGCATAGGACAAGGCCTGGCCAAAGCAGGAGCCAGCCTGACCTGGGTTGCTTTGGTTTCCATAGCCAAAGAAAGGCGCTGTTTGTTTGGTCAGATGCTGGAGGGGTGATGGCGAAAGAGCTGCACCCAAGCCCAGGCACCCAAGTGTGGCACCTCTTGTTTTCCTGTGCCAGTTCTGTAGCCTCAAAGACAAGGTTCTTGGTTCCCTTCCCCCTTGGTGTAATGAGAGTTCTGTTTTTCAGCTATAAATATGAGCTGTTCACTCTGATTTTAAAAGAGTGAGGGAGGGACAGAAAGCCTACAGCTGCCTTTATCCTGGAGGAATCTTCCCACAAGCTTGGGTGAATTGCCTCAGGATAGAGCCTCACCTGCACTTCTGACCCTTTTCCTGGATCTCTTCAACACAATGTCGTTGGTCTGGTGGCTTTGCCACTCCTACAGTCAGTTCTTGGCACGCTCCTGTCTTCCCATGCATTGCCTGTGGCATCATAAGCTACTTAGGAAGTCTGACTGGACATGGGTATTGGTGAATTTTGCCTGTGGGCAGCACAGGCCTGTGGATTATGATAGCGTTGAAGAGTCTTAAACTTGTAAAGGTGTTTAAATTTACCAGCAAAAACAAAGTGTAACAGAACAGGGAAAAATAATTTCAAATCCATCCCTGTCTCTGTATTTATGCTTATCTGACCCGCAGTTCTAGAAAGGCCTTTAGCCACAGTAGGTTTGGGACTGAATCTGTTGTTACTGTTTTTCCTCCTGTTCATGAATTCAGCTCAAGTCCCTCCGTTCCCGTTTTGACAAGAGGTGTTGTCCAGACTGAGCGTAGAGATCTTTGCAGGGGATTGAGACAGAACACCAGCGCTCCTTGCATTGTCTTTTGACTCTTTATTGCAAAATGGCTAAAAGCAATAGGCTTTTGAGTGTGTTTTCTTGTAGCTAGCTGCAGAATCAACTCAGTATGTGTACGGTGAAATTGATCATAATCCACTTGAGGGATGGTGTTCAGAAACTCTCACAGGCATCTCTCATTCCAGCATCATCACAACAGCTCTCCAGCTATCCCACCTGCTTTTCTCCTTGCTGTTTGTTACTGCCTCGGTAGCTGGCTGTGTTTAAATATGTCAACCTGGGTTTTTTTGCCATCTTCTTGTTTCCTATGTTCCTCTAACAAGCAGCTTGCAACAGAACAAACAAGCGAGGCAGGAGCACTCCAGGCAAAAGGCGTGTTTTGTGTTTGATTTGAATACATACATATTTTTCTTGGTTAAAACTTGTGATACTCATCAAACACATGCAGGAAGGCTGTGAATAAGACCTTTCTCTTTCTTCCTTTCTGACACGCACATCGTCTAATACGAGCACCTTCTCCTTTTCACTCTTGCCGTCTGATTCTGTGCGAAGCGCAGTTTCTCTCATATCCTCGCGCGTGTGTTTGATAGTCTCACCCTCACTCCTGCTCTGTCGCGTACACAAAGCCACCTTCTCATCCCAGCAGACCCTGGCCCATGCGCGCTCCCACAGGCGACACAAGCACACACGCACAGCCACCCACACACTTGCAAAGGCTTTATTATTGCAGGGAAAATTGCTCTCAAATAGATGAGACTGGATGTAACTATGGCAAGGATTGGGAGAGAGGGGAGCAAGGCTGGGAAATTGTGCAGTCCCTTCACTCTTCAGAGACATGAAGCACTGCTCAGGTGGAGGGGAGAACATGTCCCCAGAGTCCTCATCCCATCTGCCATGCACAGACAAGCACCAAGCATCACTTACTCGCCTCCTCTCACGCACAGACTCTGACTGCTCTCCCTGAAAGTTTCTCAGTTGCCCTTTCTCGTGCATCCTTCCCTCTCTTTTTTGACTGTCTGTCAGGTCCTGATCACATCACTGTCACGGTTGCTATGATATCAGCGTTTTCTGACAGGTGTGTATGCTTCTGTCACTCCCAGCAAAGCTCTTTAGCACCCAGCCTGCTGCCAGATCTGAGCCAGGGCAGCACTGCTGGAAAGCACAGTGAGCGGTATCTCATACTGCTGCGTGCAGAGGATACAATCCTGATAGAAAACTGCATGGTTTTGGGGGATTCCACTTTCAAATAAGGTCTTAAAACAAGTGTTTTCTCTTTATGAAGAGTGAGGTTCACTGCTGTTCAGAAAAAGGAGGAACACTCTGGGCATTTCTCTAGTGAATTCCCAGAGATCTTCTCCGTCGTCCTCTGAGGCAGGCTCTGTATTTGGCCTCCTGGAGTGGGCTACTGCACGGAGGGCACTAATTTCAAAAATTACTTCAATTTTCTACAACCCTCAAGCTTCCAGTGCGGCCCGAGGCACTGAGTGCTTCATTCCCAGCTGCATGGCGGGGTCGGCCTCTCCTGACAAGGGAGTAACAAAAGCATATCATCTGCCATGATGGGGGCCATGGATGTGCTTCAGAGCAAGTCAGTGTAGGCTCTTTGTTCGGGAAATGGCCACACGCCTCTGCAGGGGCTGTGAGAATCTCGGAGCGTGCACAATTTGGAAGAAATTTCAGGTTTTCCAATTACTGTAGCAGTGGCTGGTAACCTTCCAGCAAAGAGGCGCTGGAGCACAGTGTTCCCATGGCTCCTGCTGGGCTCAGCCGGTGTTTGTGTTTGAACTGGCACCAGGAAAGCTAGGAAGCGAAGAGATTATTAATAGGGAGCGCAAGGAAGAGGAAAGGTGTTTAAACAGTTCCCACTTCGCATGTCTAATTCGGGAGCTACCCTTCTGTAGTTCCCCAGACAAGCGCCCAAATCCAATGTCAGACTTCTCAGAAGCACAAGTCGTTAAGCTTTAGCACACTGTAAGATAAGGACCTTGCTTGCATAAGGCCATCAAGCACTGATATTGACTCTCCAGGACGTTTTTAAGGCTATTTATATCACAATAAAGCCATTTTATTAGTGTCATCAATCAAGAGAGACCGCATTTTGGCCTGGAAATGATTCTGCTTGAGTTTCTAGAAAGGAGAGGGGTGAGTAATTATGGGATGCATTATCTTCGATCTCATTTGAAATCTCCTAATTGAAACCACATATGAGTGTAGTTTATTGCTTATCAAATAGATGGTAGGGCCGTTGCTAATGTACCTATGGTAAGTACAACCTTCCAGTAACCAGAGAAGTACAGACTGGTTTTTCAGAAGGTAACACGGCTGTGGCAGGAGCTGTCCCTGTCCATATCTGGGTGTGAAGCTGGTTCCTGGCACATGCTTCGAACTGAAGCTCATGCCCCACGCTGGGCTGAGCTCATAGTACTTGGCATCCACGGTTCAGCTCAGCTGGCAGCATCTGCTGTCGGGTGCCAGCCGATCTCACTGGCAGCATCAGGGGTCTTGACACGGCAAATCTGCTCCTGCAGTGTGCCTGGGGTCTGTGTTCGGGTGGCTGAGGGCTGGGAACTGAGTCGTGGTCAAGGGGCGTGGTAAAACTTCCTGCCTCCCGGCACGTGTGTGGCCGGAATTGCTGTTTAAGTGGAGAAGGAGGTGTTAACAGCTTTGCCAGCCCTTCTGCTGCTTTTCTGCTATCGGCTCAGGGAAAGGGAGCAGACTTGCAGGAGCAGTGGTTACTCAGGTAAGGACAGTGTAGCTTAGCATTGCCTGTAGGGGCCTCTGAGACAGAGTAATGGCAGGGCTTGAAAGCTGTTACAGATATTTGATAATTAATTGGCTGGGAAATCAGTTTATTTTAACGACTCTAGTTAAATAAAGAAGAGAGCTAAAAGAGCTGCACTTTCCTGCGGTGCTAAACTACTTTCAGGGACAGAGAAAGCCCATTACACGTCTGCTTTTATGCCAACAGGGACTTTCTTGTGAAGGCTCTTCTGAAAGGTGGTTGAAATCTTTATCTCCCCTGAATCCCAGCAGCTTCGGTTTAAGACAGGAAAGCCTGAAGGGTGGTTTATTACCAAGGATCCATCAGGCAGAGGGGACAGGGGAGTGGAGCTGCTGCCGTAACCTCATGCTTCACCTCTGGCCAGATACTTACTGCAGAGTGGTTCCAGTTGTGGTTTATCACTGTTTTATACTGCTCTAGTGGGAGCAATGCATGTAGCTCGGTTAACCTCACTTGTCTTTCCGAGTACTGGCTGATCACACACACACACACACACACACACAAGGTAGAGAGAAGGCTGGTAAAAGTCTAGCATTAACAGGTAATTTTGGATGCTCTCCCTGCGTCTCTGTGGCTGTCCAGGACCAACCCTCTTTTCTCAGCCTAAGGAAGAAACAATAAGTGTGAAGTCAGAGAGGGGTTGGTGGCAGGTCCATTTTTGTCAGGGCTCTCTTACTTTCCCGGTTATTGGAATATCGTTGTATTATTGTTGTTCAGTGGGCAGAACTGTTTCTTTGAAGAAAAACAATGTGCACCCTGGTCCTGGCCAAAGAAAGAGAACTTGACTGGGATCTCAGGCAAAGGTTTTTGATTTGACCTTTATATCTCTCTGTAGGAAGATGTTTTGTAACTGTGCATATTAGAGACCTCAGCAGCAATGCTGAAAGAGACTTGGATCTGTTCTTTGCTGCAGATTGTGCTTTGGATGTGAACTCAGGTCTCAAGCCAGTGTATCTTGTCCTGAGGGTTGTACAGCAAGTGTGCATGTATGAACAGTGTTCCAAATGCAGTCATATTTGTCAGAGTCTGCAAAGAGCCTGCAACACCATCTGTTTTAGTGAGTGGATAAGAGGTGAAACTGCAGGAGTCATGGGATCTGCACAATACATGAGAGCAGGCCAGACAATCACAGCACATCTTATTTTTTTCGGAAGCTAAGAATAACTTTAATATCCCTTCATTAAGGTTTAATGTCAAAATTAACTAACATTTTACTCTTGTCTCAAAAATCCCAAACTGTTCTTCCTGCCCCAGTGCTGGTGCTTCCCCTACTGCAAATTCAAATTCAGCGCAAACACGCCCCATATCCCCCAGTGAAAACTTAAAAGAACTAAAAAGCAAAAACAAGCCCTTCAGTCTGGTGGAGGTACAGCAGCACCTCTCTTCTGCTGCCCTGTAGCACTTCGAATTGGGCATCTTCATGACAGGATTTGAGCCTAGGCTGTCCCTGCAAGGTTGTGAGGTCCTGTGTTATTGTCATGCTGTGCATAGACGTTGGGGATGCACAGATACACACCGGGTGGGCATGATGTCATCCCCTCTGCACGGCCAACGAGAGCCTACCTTTAGCCAAGTGTAAACTCAGGGCAGGCTACAAATCCTTATCTTTAAAACATTCCCTGGATGTGAAGCCTCCTGCCAGCTGGAGCTGCTTTTAGCTGAGCAGACTGAAGTGCTGTGTTTAATGAATTCATTTGGAGTGTGGTGGAAGGAAGCAGGACTGATCCTCATTTAGTGTAAATCTGGGCTTCCCCATTTACTGCAGTGGTGCCTTGTTGGCCCTTGATTTATGCCAGCTGAAGCCACAGTTTGGCATCTCCCCATGCAGTACTGGAATTCTGGAAATTATTTAGAGCAAATGACCTGTCAGAAGAACAGAAATAGGAACCCAGCCTCAGACCAGCCAAAGCCCAAGTGGCACAGCCTTAGACCCAGATGTGTAAGAAACTCTCAGTAAGACAGCTGTACAGAAGGGAGCTCCATGGGGAAATGGTTTATCTGTACTGTGGATAAGCCGTGCACGGGGGAGAGGTTTCCTTTCACAGCAGGCTCTTGGGAGAAGAGGCAGGGATGTCAGTGGATCCAGATAAGATGTCCCTGGGTAAATGCTTCCAGTAGGATTAAGCAACATTGTCTTCACTAAGAAATGAAAAGGTTTATGTTCTGTGCTCCAGCCAATTTGTGCAGCTTGCTTTGCCAGTGCCAGAATACTGCAGGTGAGGAGGTGCAGGAGCTGTCGGAGCAGTCCCTGTGGTTATGCCTGTCCTGCAGTCAGTAGCCAGGCTGGAGTTCAGGCTCCAGGGCACAGACCCAAATGATCCAAGCCAGTTGCCTTCAAACCATGGGGAGGAGCTTGTGCTTCAGCCAGACCTTTCTTCTGTGGTTGCATATCCCTGGGCAGATCCCAATTAGAGAGAAAAGCATGGTCTCTTGCAGTAATGCTAAGATAGATGTGACTGGAGGTGACATCTGGGTTTGTGAAGGCTATTTTGCAGTCATCACTACCCCTCTCTCGCTATCCTCATGCACCTGGTACATACCAGTACCTTTGTCTTTGACCTGTATGAGACAGGTCAGGTCTCAAACATTTTGGTTTTGACAGTAAAATAGTTTCGTTGTAGGACTTTGCACAACCTATTTCTTTCCTTCTCTGTTGGCTCCCTGTATGTGTAAAACACGCATCACAACCCTTCTCCTCTACAAAGGTGAGAATTTTAGTTCCACAGCACTTACTCCCTTTGTTAAAAATACTGCTTGCTGTTCAGCATATGTTGAATTGCCTTGCAAAATGAAGTCCTGCAAGGGTCTCAGAGGAAAAAGAGTGCCAGGTATTAGTATGATTAGTAGGATGGCAAGAAGATCTAGCTGTGGGAATTATTCCTTCCCGCTTTCTCGAGGAGTTGTACCTTCCTCCCATTCTTTTTATGACCATGAGGTTTTAAATCAGTTCCTGGCTTTCATGTCAACAGCGGGTATACCTTGACATTTCTTTTTTCCCATTCTTCCCCTTTTCCTCTATTTATTTATTTATAAACATGTCCTCATCTGCAAGGCATATTGTGCATGTGGGGATAAAGGTAAGCTCAGATCAAAGCTCTTGGGAGTTCTCCCTCAGCATCTTCTCTACCTTCCCTGTAAGTCTTTCAAATGCCTTCTTTCACAAGACCTGATGGTGGACAAAAGTGAGGCATTAGGGAAAGGCAAAATTTAGCAAAGCTGCAGACAAAGGAAAGAAAGTGGAGTTGAGCATTGCCTTGCTGTAACAGCTTTGCTGTGGTTTCCACATAAAGGAGTTATTCGACACAGGGTAAATACAACATGGGAGTTTGAAGTTTGCAGCATTTTATTCTATGATTGTAACACACCCATGGGATGGATTTTCAAGAGTATGTCACTTTAGGCAGCAAGAAAACTGGCTATATTGGTGAAGGAGCTCACTGTGCCAAATGCTGTTTTGAAAATTTGGTCCTTGTGTGTTAGTTTGGCAGCTGGTAGGCCCAAAAGTACTTTGACAAATCTGGCCTAAATTTCAGTGCTAAGCACTTAAAAAAGTCAAATCTCACTTGTGACTTTTAAGTGCTGGACAACTTTACTCTCAGCACATTTTGGAATACAACCATATGCCAACGTCTTCTGGAAATAATGAGACTGTTAGTGTTTGTATCAGTAGTTTTTAACCTCTCCATTCGTGATTTCTAGAAGATCCAGCTTTTGAAAACAAATCCAAACCTGTGCCAGGTAACTCTAGTACAGTATATAGAGGTCTAAGGTCTTGACAAGAAATATTTAGCTGTATGTGAAGTGAAAATAACTAAAAGCATTGCTTCATCTGAAAGAAATTTGTAAGAGGAGTTGTCTTCTCCTGACATATTGCTGAACTCTGAAGCGGGCGGCAAAGGTAGTAAGACCAGGTCACTGTAGTTTGTTCTCCCTGCAGCCCCTGTGAGGCCGATCCTCTGGTCCTCAGCCCAAGTTTCTTTCAAACATCTGAAAGAACAGGCGCTTCCTTGCTTTCCTTGGGAGACTTTTTTTACAAGACTAGGACTTGTAGATGACAAGAAGTTTTTCTTCAAGTTTGAACAGACTTATTTCTCTTTTTCTTCTGACCTGTTACTCCTTCCTAGACCCCTATGAATCTTGCTAAATAATTCTTCTCTTCCCTCAGTACTTTCAGCTTTCAAAGGGGTATAGCTTGTCAACATGTCGCTTTTAAGTCCTCTCTTACCCAAGTTATACATATTTAATGTTTTTAAGCTTCCCTTAGATGCTGATCCCTTTCCAGCCCTTGATGAATTTTGTTGTTGCTTGCCTCTGAATTCCCTCCAATTCCCTCATATCATTCTGGTAACAAGGTGCGTAGGATTGACTGCTCCAGTCCAGGTGCATTCGGCATTTGGTGGCAGTTGTTTTTGGATGGAATTCAAAAAAGAAGCAGCAGCGTCTCTCAAAGGGAATCTGCTTCATGGTCTCCTCTCTGAGAGCATTATTTCAGGATGGTATTTCAGGATGGTATTTCGGGACCGCCTTTAGATATGGAAATGAGAGCGTGTGTCTTGCTCAGAAGCTGTTCTCTGCTTTCAAGTGGGAGAGAGATGCAAGAGGGGAAGAGGGGTTAAGCTCCTCAAAGGCTTTGTCTACATTAGGCTTTTTTCTTCATGTTTCCCAGTGTTGCTTGCATGGGTGTAGCTCAATCCACAGTGGCACTAATGACAGCTCTGGCACAGGCAGGGAAGCGAACATGTTCCGCTACACATCATCTCCACAATCTCTACAAGCCCTGACTCCACCAGCGGTGCTACGGCAGCGGGAGCTGGAGAAGGAAAAGGTCAGCTGTAAATAATAACTAGAGAGTTTGCACATCAAGAAGGTGTCCTTCATTGAAATGCAGCAGCTGGAAGTGAGCAGGCAGGATGCACACCCAGTTTCTCATTCATCTCAAAATACCACCCTTCACAGTCTCCAGCTGGCTACCTGAGGGCAGCGCTTGGAAGTGGGCATGATAACTTGGTTGGGACACCTCTGATACTCTCATGACCTCAGAAAAGAAGGAAAAGTTAAGACTTATTTTCCCTGCTGTCACTCCCATTCCCTCTGTGATCTGCCTCCAAAGAATTTCGAGACTGATTTCTCCTTGGTGCGGATTCTCCTGTCCCACCTCACCAGGACAAGAGCTAATGCTTCAGATGCCATATTCCCTTTTCCCTTTTGAAGAAGAAGCAGTATGAGATGACATGAACATTAGGATCCACTTAAGAGGAAGCGCATTGCTATGTCTTAGGTAGCATGCTCCTCAGGTACTGGAAGAAGCTATTTCATATAGTACAAAACACAGGAGACACCTGCCGGTTTCACATAACTTTTAAATCTGATATTTTTTCACAGCCTTGTACCAATTAATCGTTAACTGATGAAATTCTCAGCCAGAAAGTATCACCAAGATGAAGATGTTAATGAGTTTAAAAAAAGAAAAAGGGGGCAGGGGGTTGAGAAATGCCTGGGGATAAGAAAGCCAGCGTACAAACTTACAAGGTGGATTGCAAGCTGTCACTCAGAGTGGAAGCCAATTTACACAGAGGCTAGATTTAGATTAGATATTAGCAAGAAATTCTTTACTTTGAGGATAGCAAGACACTGGAACAGGTTATCTAGAGAAGCTGTGCATGCCCCATCCCTGATTGGCAGTGTTCAAAACCAGGCTGGATGTGGCTTTGAACAACCTTATCTGGTGGCAGCTGTCCCTGCCCATGGCAGGAGGGTGGACCTAGATGATCTTAACATCCCTTCCAATTGAAGCCATTCTGTGATTTTCTTGGGGGTAGATTTATAGGTTTTTATGGCTAGAAAAGATCATGAAATTACGTAGAAGATGATGTACATTGTCGCTTTAGGAAGTGTTCCACCTTTCTTTGAAATGTCTGTCACTAAGCATGGGAGGGTTGGCCACTGGGCCACTGAACCGTGTGGCCTAGTGCTCAGACCTTGATACTGTTTCCATCCCCTTCCCCGAGTGTTCAGGTGGGGACATGTGAGCACTTAGCTCTTCCTGCCTCCTTGGAGACATGCAGCCATTAGAGATTTACCTCGGTCACTGCCCCAGTAGCTGTTGAGACTGGTGGCCAACGTTAGCCCCTGAGAAGCTGTTGGCCCTGACCTGATTGTCTGGCTGGCTGTATTTTCCCATGTCAGAAATATTCCTAGAGGTGGTGCACGGCTTTGTGCCAGCTGGCAGTCAGCTCTTCCTGACCCACTGGAGGTTGGTGCCAGTCCTGTGGGCATGCCCCTTGTTTCTGAGAGCCCCGAGAGCTGGCACTGTCACGTTGCTGTGTGGGAGGGCACCTATGGTGCCTTGCTTTTGGAACGAGGCCATGGTACCATGGCAGCAGTCATGTGGGCTGTTTTGCAGGCTTACATGTGCCTTGGTGTGTGCAGCTGTGAAAGGGAGAGTCGGGGAGGGAACCTCCCTCTCGCCTCTCTGCCACACAAAATACATGAGGTGATGCTCCAAAGCTCCAGTTTTAATTATTTCAAGCTTAAGCTTTGTAGTTCCCTTTCCCTGAGCAAACCACTGGAATCCACAAGATGGAAGGTGCGATTTGCAGTGCCATGCCTCTCTTCGGCTGTGAGATGCTGATTTTCAAATCTCCCCCTTGTTTTGTGACAGCCTACGGTGATACCTCCTCCATTTTTAGCCTGTGACTGGAGTGGGAGGAAGCGACCCTAGACCGCACAAAATGCTTTGAAGCTCTCACTAGCATCACTCTCCTATTCCCTCTTGTGTTTGCACTGTCCCTTTTCTGCACCCGCTCTCTCCTGACCTGCCCTTACTCTCTTTCTTTCTCCGTGCCCTGTGCATTGCTAATCTGTGGCATTATCTCATTCTCCAGTAGCTGTGCCGGCTGCCTTAATGTTTCTTGCCAGCTTTTGCCTCTCCCCATTTTTTCTCTTCCCTCCGCTTGGCAGCCCATGATGTAGCATTGCCTTTCTCCATCTGCCTGATTGTCTCTCCGCTTTTTATCTGGGTGCTGGAGCTCCAGGTGCTGTCATTCTCTGCGACAGCACAGAACGTTTCAGTTTCCCTCTGTGGCTGGATAATTACCAGATACAGAGTCACGTGGACTTCCCAGCGAAACCCTCCCTCCTCTCCTGTCAGAGAAGGAGATCACATCTCTGAAACACATTTTTCCCTTTTTTGTGGCATTTTCATTACTGTTATTTTTTACTAGAAGAAATTCAAGGGAAAAATTTGGATTAGCTTTTCTGGAGTTACCTAGGGGTGACCACATAGAAGTTACCTACAAGGCACTGGGGGTTCAGGTAGAGTAAATAGGTGATTTCCAGTGCTGAAGTTTGTGAAGGAAAATAAAGGGACTTAGAGTCTGTATGGGTGACTTATTAGTGCTCCTATTCTCATTTTTGGTGTATCTCCCAAACAGAAAAAAGTCATAATGCTGCAGAGACTCGCCAGAAGCTGTTTGGTTTCCAGTTCTTTTACAAATTTGGCCTAACAGCCAGTACTCAGTTAACATAAGTGACTAACGATCATTGTCTTTCAATTAACTTCTGTTCCTAAGAGACCCCAGATACTTTTTAAATATCAGCCTGTGTCTTGGTGATCACAGAAGCATAGGATCCTTAGTGTAAGTGCTGTGCAACAAAAAGGCAAATCATTGGGCAGTGTTCCTCACTGCCATTCTGCATCACCTCTGCTGTTCCCTGGCTCCCGCTTTTGATAGTGCAGGAGCCCTGAGATGCTACAGGAAGCTAGGGACAGCAGAGCAAGGCATACATTCCTGGTGGGTATTTCACTAAGGCTGATCAATAGCTGATGAGTGTCGCCTAATGATGCTGGATCAAGAGCAGAGCCAGGTTTCTGGCTGGACTGAAAAGGGACTCTGACAAGTCCTCAGCTAACCCAAAAGGGAAAGTGGGAGCTCAGGGTCTGTTTCCTCAGTGGCCTGAACCTCCTGACTGATTTTAGTGCAAGACCCTGATGCAAGCTCTCAGAGCATTTGGCATTTCTGCAAGCGTCAGCCAGAGAGCAGTTCGTCCCCCTGCGCACATGTGGGGAGCAAGTCTCCTCTGGCAGGAGGCCTGTGACTGGAGCCAGTCATTCTAGAAACATGCCTTGGAATGGGAAAAGACCTGTCCAAGGATTTCCTGAGTACGCTGTAAAGAAATGGAGGGCGTTTCCTAGGTGTGGTGAGATACAAGAAAAGATGGCACTGTGGTGGTGGGTCTCTCTCTGAGATTCTTCTGTATTTTGAAATTTTAAACTGTGCTGGGATATGGCTGGGATGGAGTTAAGCTCATAGCAGCTCATAGCAGCTCATATTGATATTTTGAAGAAGGTTCCTCTGCTGGAGTGGATGTGGACTGAAGTTGTTTATGCAGGTATACTGATCCCCGACAGATGGGAAGAGCAATAAATCATGCCCGTATAAGTCCTCTTATTCTGATATAGTTACATCCACCCTTTGAGAGTTCTGGCATAAAAATCACTGTAAATTTGGGCTTGATTTCTGTTGTGAGTTTGGGGTTTTTTTCCTACACCAACAGGAACCTATACGCTTAAACAGTCATTTTAACAGAAAGAATGCTCATGTGAGACCAGCTGTGTGTCTGCTAGTGAGAGCCCGTGCGGCTAGCTGTCTTTTTAGGACAGTGTATTTTTTGTAAATTCCCTTGGGTTTCATTTTCCATGCATATCACATGGACAGAGAGACAAGGATGTTTACAGCACATGAGCAGTTCTGCACTGATACTCATATTTTCTGGCTGCAATTCTTTTTGCTTTCATTAGAAAGAGTTGATGGGAGAGACAGTGAGACAGAACTGTTTCTGTACAAGGCACTGGGGACTTCTCTTCTAGAAAACTGGGTACAAATTCTGGTCACGAAAGAGGAATTCAGACTGGAGCAGGTGCTGAGAGAGGCTACTGGGATGTTTAGGGCAATGGAGAGTCTATCATACAAGAAGAAACCAGGAGAGTTTGGCTTGTTGAATCCAGCAAAATGAAGGCTGTGAGGGAATATGATTGCTCTCTGTGAACATGCTGAAAGATAAATACCTGGGAGAGAGAAGAGCTCTTTAAGCTAAAAGATGGTGTTGGCATGAGAGGAAATGGATATAAGCCAGGTATGAATAAATCTAGACTTAGAGTTAGAAAAAAAGGTTTTAATCAGCAGAGCAGAAAGACTTTGAGCAGTCTGACCTACGAAGCAGGGGGAGGGTATCCCCCGTTGAACACACTAGGCTAAAGCAGGAATGAGCTACGTCTCTGAAAAAGGTGATAGGGTACAGCTGGCTGTGCCAGCAGAGGGTGGGGCTTCATGACCTGGTAAGCCCATCCTAGCCTCACACTCCCAAAGGAGTGTGAACTAAAGAGGATGGACAGAAGTGCGGGGGCATCCTATCAGCCATGCACCCTCCCAATAGGTGGATGGCCGAAAATTGTTGTCACCTGAGTGCTGAAATACCCAGGGAGCTGCAGACAGGTGTGACGACCAAGGTCACAGCGTAATACAGCTGAGAGAAAGCACGGGCTGAACAGATGCAGCAGTTTCCCCCTCCTGCCAGTTTTCCAGCACAGGACTGGGTTTAAGCAGTAGTTTTCTAAATCCCTTCGAGGCCCTGTGTTATCATGCTGGCAGTGGTGACTCAGGAGCTATTTATGCCACGTTTTGGAAATCCATCCTGCTGTGGCACAGCTTTCACTCTCAAACAGTGACCCTGCTGTGTGTCATGGCACATAAGAAGAGGAGCAGCAGCTGTACCAGGCTGGGGAAAGAGAGGAGCAGTGGCAGTGGGGAGGAGAATTTTGAGCAACAACTGATGCCCATGTGCATTCAAATTCAGCAAAATGAGGCTTTGGTGCTTGGCTGAAAGCAGGTTTCAGATGCCCAGTTGATAATGATCTCCCACTGCCATCCACTTAGGGGGGCCCTTGCCTTTGCAGAGGTGGAGATATGTTCAGCTGTGGGTGTCTTCCATAGCATCTCCTGCTGAGGGGAGCCTGATCCAGAGCAGTGGGAACCCCCCAGGGCCAGCAGCTCCCACACTGCACCTCCAGACTGTGTGCTCCTGTGTGCTCTGCCACTGTACTCCTCTGGTGAGGACTGCAGTGGCAGCTCTGCACTGCTCTTGAGATGCTGGCAGGGTCCAGCACTGCAGTGGCATTGTGGGGCCTGGCTGGACTCTTCCCTGAAAACTCTGCCTGGGAGGTCAGGGCTGGCATGGCTGTGCTCTGTCCTTAGCCCTTGCTGCCCACATCCCTGCCGGGGCACGGCAGAGGGGCTGGACTCTTGCTGCCCCCCTGCCTGACCATGGCTGTGTCCGAGTCCTTGCTTGCCAGGCAGGGAAGGACTGAAGAGCTCGAGGAGACAAGGTGGAACAGCACGAGCACGATTTGCTCTTGAACTTTTGCCCCCCGGGCTGGGAGCGAGGCTGTGTTTAACCACTGCATTAGCTTTCCAGGCTCATACTTTGCAACACAACAGAGAATTTGTCTTGCATGTTCTGAGCTGGCAGCCAGGAGCTGACGTTGCTTTGTGCCGAATGAGCCGTGTTTGATCCCTCTCTCTTTTCCCTCTTGCCGTTTTGCTGCTGGGGGTAGAGGGAAGTGGGGTAAGTTGTTAGCTGGATCTTGTGAGAGTGTGTGAAGTGAGAAGATTAGAGCAGGCTCATCACAGAGCTGAGGCGAAGGCAGGAGATCTGATGCAGGGCAGGTTGTGGCATCCCGTGGCAAAGGGTGTCACGTCCGTCAGTGAATGCAGTGGGGTGGGGTTTGGGTGCTTAATTGTGTCTGTAGCAGGCTGCTGAGTTTTGGCCTGATGCACAGAGATTTTCTTACAGAAGAGATGATCAAAGGGTTGATGGAGAAAAGATGATTAAAAAGGAGCGTGGGAATTATGGCACAGAGCTGTCACCACAGCATGCTTTGGAGAAAGAGGGCAGAAAATGCAGTCCATAAACTCACTTCTTATTTATTTTTCCCCAAAATGAGGTAAGAGCTGTGGCTTGCTGGCAAAGTAGCACACCATATTTCATTAATCCTAGCAGCTTGCTTCTTCTTACTAGTGAGGCTCTGGCAGAGAATTGTGGGTTTGGGTCTGCTGTTAAAAAAAAAAAAATATTTGGAGTTACGACAACAATTAAAAAACCCCAAATAATTATCCCCGCTTCAGTGCGACCCAATACATCATTGATAATGCTGTAAAATCTCCATGTTAAAGTAATCATTTAAACAGCAGCTTCACCGGGCCCTAAAGGGCTTCTTTCTTGCCTTTTCATCACTGTAGGCTCTAAATATCATCCACCCCTTCCCAAAGAGATGAAAGATCCCCACTCCATCTCCACAGCCTAGACCACAGCTGCTGTGCTGCTTTCTCTGAGGCAGAACGGGAAGCACATTGTTGGGACCCCGTCTCTGGTGCATCCTCCTCCTCGCCCCGTGCAGCCGCCACCCTGGCAGTGGCTGCAGACAGCCTGGGGAAGCCGTGCTGGGGCTTTCCAGGCAAATGCCGCCTCTCAGCAGCGGGGCCCGTCTGTTCGCCGGAGGAGAGAGGGCGGAAAGCTTAGGGCCGAGAGCTGCTGGAGTGACAGGCACAACATAAACTGCGATGAGTGTTTCATCAACATGCTGGGAAATCAGTGCGCTGAGTGGCGCTGCCTCGACGGGAGGAGGAGCAGGAGTCACGGGCGCTGGGAATCAGAGCACCAAGGCCTGAGTGAGGCAGAACAGGCGGTGAAATCGCCAGACTTGCTTCGCCAGGATAGGAGATGTGGATGCCTGAGCCTCACTCTCCTTTTCACTCACTTTCCCACCCATCAATAGGAACAAGCCCAAATACTTTCAAGAAGGAGGGAAAAAAAGTACGTCTCTGTCCAGGTGGAGTTTTCCTCGGAGCCTACAAAGGCAGGTTTGCAGGAGCGCTGCTTTGGCCCAGTGCTGCACATAGACTGGTAGGTGATGGAGGAGACAGGACAAGCAGCAGGACTTTTTCCTGGCTCCTGCCCTCCCCCTGCCTGCATGCTGCCAGATGTCCCAGCCCATCATGAAATCCAGGGACCAGGAATGATGGTGGGCAGCCCTCCATCCTGTCCAAGGCAATGGTTCCTGCTGGAAGTCCAAAAGCATTCTCCTGCAGCAAAAGCATCACCCCCTCCCCTCCCTCCTGGAGCACGGCTCAGCCCCACTGTCTGCATTTGCACGTGGGGAAAATGAGACTTGGAGAAGAGTGCAAGGATGACCTGGGTTTCTTTCTCCACATCCAACTGTTGCTAAAAACTTCAGGTGCCAAACTTGGCTGTGTTTGTTTACAAGGGGGCAAGAAAGGCTAATGGGGCATGGCAGCAAAATCTTTTGTCCTTCTGTGTCTGTGGTTTGAAATGGTGCAAGATAAACAGTTCCCCAGTTCCTTCAGTGATCACGCACGGCATGCCCATCACCATTCACTGGTCCGCTCGTTAGCCACATCAGAGATGTCAAGAAATTAAACCTGCAACCATAAGGAAAAGAATAATGGATGGATCACAAATCGCTTATTAGCTTTCACTGAGGCTGATGGCAATGCTTCCAATAAGCCTAATGAAAAGCGTTTGACTGTCTCTGTGAACTTGATTATTGATTATTAGTGAACGATAAGAGTCCATTGATATCTTGCTGGTTCCATGCTCCTATTGCTTTGCAGTTAAATGTCAGTTAACATGCCATTTAATATTCTATTAGTATTGAATTAGCACTTATTACGCTGTGAAAATCATCACCATAAATCCTTATTAAAGCGTGATCCATTCAGCTGGGTGGCATCTCTGGCAGACTAAGAGGGTGTGTGTGTGCAGACGGACACACCGAGATGCATCATCCACATGGATGCATGTTCAGAGCACACCAGGACTTGGAATTTCCACATTTGTACATTGATTTTTCCTGACAGCTTGAGAGGAACAGGTATGTTGAACAGAGGGCTCAAATCCATTTCACTTACTCTTCCCATTTTCCTCTCTTCTTTGTCCTCTCTCCTTTCTTTATTTTGGTAGCACCTGCTAACTTGTTTCAGGGGCAGTTCCAAGGTTGTCTGACTGTAGCTATTGACCACTGTCCCAGGGCTGACCTGGATGTGTGTAAGACAGGTTATGACAGATTTTATCTTCTAGAGAGAGGAGAGAGGGTCCCTGGTTGAGCCTACCCACAGGAGCAAGAGGACAAGGCTTTGTTCTGACCACACCACTGAGCTGTTACTGACAAGACACCACGCAGGGGCATATTTGCTACCCTGAACAGAGAATTATAATGATCAGGTGCAGGGCAGAGCTGTGGAGTGCTCGCTGTAGCCTGGTGGGGATCGGAAAGCAGCCTGGTGGGGATGGTGTGGTGCCCTGGATCTGCTGGAGTCCAGCAGCACTGATAGCTGTTCAGGGGGATTTTCAGAAGTGGTTGAGAAACTTCAGCTCCCACTGACTTCAGCTTCTGCTGTTAATCTGCTTAGCTTTTCACCACCAAAATACCTGACCCCTGATTCTTGGTGCTGTTACAACTTTTGCATTTGCAAGAGGGCCCTTGACCCTAAGGCAGCCAGCTCAGGAGGCAGTCTGGGTGTTCCTACAGGGCCACTGCTCCCAGCCCTGGAGCACACTGCTGTCCCTGGGTCCTGGCTTTCACCTCCCATCACTGGTGATTACAGCCTAGGACGGCCACTGGAACTGGAGCAATCTCATTGTAGCAGTGCTGTTTTCCACATGTAAGTGGCTGCTCACGGATTCCCCTGCATCTTTTTTTGACAAACAATAGCTTTTTAAAAACAGATCACACCTGAGAGTTCACCTCAGGAACAAGTGCCTGCCTGACCAGGAGGGTGGGCTCTGGCCTGAGGGCCAAATTCTCACTCTCCTTCCTTGGCTGGACAGTGTCAGTAAAGGACAGGATCTGTTGGGCTGCTCTCTAAAGCAAATGTTTGTTAGATCAGACAGAGCTGCTTACAGCTTGGCCAGCAGCGTGGCATGCCTCCCATGGATGCCCACGCAGCCTGGCTTTCCTCCTGCCCACAAGTAACCCCAGAACAACTTGGACAGCATCCATGGGCATGCCAAAAGGGAGTGGGTGTGAGGTGCCGGCCATAATGGTGGGGTCACATCACAAGGGAAGGCAGCTGCAGCACAGCATGAATGAAATGCATTCAAATAGAGGAACTTGGAAAATGTCTGACCCATGCTAAAAGGCTGTATGAAAGCCTACTGTCAAATATTTGTCTTATCTTGAAGCAATAATCTTTATCCTCTCTCTTTTTTTTCCTTCAAATACAACACATGCATGAATAGTGAATAGGACACAGTCCTGTGCAATGTGCTCTAGGAAGACCCTGCTCAGGCAGGGAGGTTTGACCGTACAACCTCACCTTTCCAACCTTACCCGTTCTGTGATTCTGTAATAGTGGTGACAAGAGGTGCTGGGTTATGTGGATGCTGGGACATTGTGGGCAGAGCTCTGAGAGTTGAAGGAGCAACAGCTCTGGAGACTGAGCTGCCCTGTTTATCTGCAGAGCAAATGTGGTGTGAGCTGCAGCAGGGCAAACCTACTCTCAGCCTGTCTGAGCCCAGCCCTGGGGGCTACAGCTGCCAGGGTGGAAGAGGAGTTATGTCTCCCTGTCTTCTTCAGCCCTGGTCCTCTTAATGAGACCTAGCTGAGAGTGAGCAGGATGTGTCTCCTCAGTGGCATCTCCTCATCTTTTGTGTGCAAGTCTCCTTCTGGCGGTGGGAAGTGGTACAGAGCAGGTGCCTTTGCCAAAAATGCATTTGTCTTGACAGAACCTACTCTGCTCTCCGTCAAGAAACAAAATACTTGTCAAGTTGCAGTTGCAACGGGGTTAGTCTGTCCTCTGACTTGTGAAGGTTGGTACTCAGGGCCGTGGCAGTTGCTGGTCCTCCTGCTGGTCCCCTGCTTGTCATTCCTCCTCTCCTGTCCACCTGAGATGTTCACAGGACGTGCTGCGTGTGTCACAGGGATGACAGTGACACTCTCACAGCCTCTCATTTTCAGCCTGAGATCTGCACTTGCCTGCACAAACAGGCAGATGTGCATCAGCAAGTGTGTGTGTATGTTAGGAGTGTGTTAGGAGGGTGATGTTTGAGCAGTGAATCCCTCTTTACACAAAATTATTTTTGGTCAGAAGGATGTAGATGGGAGATATGCTATAGTTTCCTCCTCTTGTGCTGCTGAAACTGAGGGATGGAGGAGCTGTGCCCTGAGCTGACAAAGCTGGAGCCCTGAACCTTTGCCCTCCAGGCTGGAAGGGGTCTGGGAATTTCACTCCTGTATATTCGACTTTTGAAGGTGAGGGAGAAGCATGGGAAGAACTTCTCCTGACTTTTCTCATTGGCAGGGTTGGAAGGGATTTGGTGATCAAGATCTCTTGTGGTCTTCCAAATTAATTTTTGGCGCATGTGTAGGCCACAGGCAAAAGGAAGAGAGAACAAGAGACATGTCTGCCCATAATCCCATGGGTTTGTGAACTGAAAGTTCCTGAAACTCTTCAAAAAATCATTGTTAAGTACATATCCATGGGACAGCAATGATGAGAAGATTCTATGGTTCACTGGCAAGGCAGGAGTGTGCCGTGAAGTTCCTAAGAAAAGCAGTAAAGAGAAGGGACAAAAGGGAGATGACGGAGAGGGTTGTTAATCTCCCCCTTACCTGTCTCATCCTCTGCAGGTGTTATGTAGAAGACAGAAGCTCCAAGGTGGCCTGGTTAAACCGTTCTGGCATCATTTTTGCTGGAGAGGACAAGTGGTCCCTGGACCCTCGAGTAGAGCTGGAGAAGAGAAACCCCCTGGAATACAGCCTGCGGATCCAGAAAGTGGATGTCTACGATGAGGGGTCCTATACGTGTTCAGTGCAGACACAGCATCATCCCAAGACTTCCCAGGTTTACTTGATCGTGCAAGGTAAGCAACATGCCTGACAGGAGAGCAAAGCGCAAAAGACGCAGTGAGTGGAGGGATCTGGATTTTTCTGAGAGAAACTCCAGAGTCAGTAGCCTGTGTGTCCTTTATGTTTGCTCAGGAGCCAGCAGGACTCTTCCCTTCCACTGTGGCGTGGCATGGTTTTACTCTGCTGTCAGTTTGTCCTTTTAAAAGTGGTGGCAGAGCAGGGGACACCAGTGATGCCAAGCCATATTCTAGTATAATGCAAACCTGGCTCCTGGCTCTGGTTGTTTTGGCGCTGATGGGAAAGCATTTGTTTATAATGACACTTCAGAACATTGTGCCTCATCTCTTCCCAGAGAGCCCTCTGGTTTCTTCGCCTCCTCCTTCCTCAGGTTTCCTTTCTTTTTTTTGTGCGTCAACAACCTACTGTGCTGGTTTTTTTGGCCTTCCACTGTCAACTCTTTGCAAGGCTGGGGAATTAATTTTCCTGTGAGTTTTTCCATGCTGGGTCATTGGTTCGCAGGGAGCACTGTCACTAGGCATGTGTGAAACCTGGTACCTGAGGGCCCTGCCACATACCTTATGTTGCCCTCTCCTTATTTAGCTGCCCTCCTCCTGTGTGTGTTACAGGGAACAGGAAACTTGGCAAACCAGCACTGTCCTATCTCTCTGCCTGCATTTATGACATAACAGAGAGTAAGCACTTTAAAGAGTTCACCAGTTAATGGTAAGGTCATTAGTGAGTTTACTTGTTCCATCCTGTCTAGATCAGAATACCAAACAAGTAAGTTTACCCAGTTTTGTTTAGTTTTGCTTTTAGTCTTCATGCTGTTTTGTCTATCTGCCTATTTATCTAAAATATTTGCAGAGCAGCTTAGGTGATAGATATGTACGAATGTGTTTGATACATATTACAGATATGTTCAACTTCTACACTGTCCTTCAAGCAGGAATTTTTTATTTCTCCTGATTTGTCTAGTAACCCATAAGGCTGCAGATTTTATTTCCCCCAGAAAGTTTTCGAATCGCTCTGATTACAAGTGCACACAGGAAGGGACTTTTCCTCTTGCTGGTACTACTTTGCAAACTGGGGGGCTAAGTAGCACCCCAAGTGTTTATCTGCAAGGTGAAGAAGTCTGGACGTGTGGTCAGAGGTGATGCTTTACACACAGGTGTAGTGAGCCAGAAAGCTCCTGGTTGGTTTTCTTGCACGGAATCCTCCCCCAGCAGCATGAAGAGCGGCCCACGCCTGCACACAGAGCAGCTCTCCCAGCTTGGCTGAGTGCTTGCTGTGTGAAATGCATTCCCCAGCCCTGGAGGTGTACCCTGCCTCGCTGCTCGCTGCAGCAGAGCAGAGCCAGCCCTCTGTAGGTGGTTTATTACTGGTGAAATCTCACAGCATACAATTTCCATTTACCTGTCAAGAAAAATATAGGGACAAATGAATTCTAGAGCCATGCATATGTATTATTAATTTTATTTGTGCCTATTAGATATGGGCCTGATCAGCAACTTTGAGTTCTCTAGCTGAGCTTTCACTTAAATACGTGGGTATCTGGCTCTGAACTACTGCCACCTTTCTGAGAACGAGAAAATTTACATTTTGACACACCTGAACTCTAGATGCCTGTAAATAAGGTATCTGTAGGTAATCTTTATTCTAACACCTGCCACAGATTTCGTAAAAGACCCATTGTAATATTGTGCTTACTATAATCCTGTAATTAGGTGAAACTCATAGCTTTAATTTTTCTAAAACTAAATTTAATCTGGAAAAAAGAAGTGAAGGAAAATGTAAATACAAAATCCTTTACAATCTGGAAGAGTTAGTTTCATTTTAAACATGTTTTAAAAATAATCTCAACTAATAAAACTAATTCAGTACAAAATAATGTATGTTAGAAAATAATCCCTGTAGTCTCCAAGTATTATTTTCTTATACTGATCGCTATTTTTCTAAGATTTGCAGGTTGTCTGCCTGAAAAGTAGTCTGCTGCTAGTACAAATTAAAGGAGTTTGGATATTGAGTCATGCTAAACTATTAAGTTTTATTTATTTAATGTAGTTTATTTACTTCTCTTGTTTTTCTGTTCATACATTTCTAAACATAGGCTATTTGAAGCTCTGAGCATTCCAAATGTAAAAATAAATAACTAAAAGAAAATACAGCTCCTGAAACATTAAATGGCAGAGTGGTCAACTGGTCTGCCTGGTAATCTGGGAGGAGAATTTCTGGAATGATGGTCAGTGATCTCCTTTGAACAAGCTCAGGGAAACAAAACCAAACCAGGATCAGAGACTCATTGCTAGCTTTGTGCACATGGTTGATGCCTGGATTTGCCAGTGAAGGATACTGGAATGACAGCTGGTCCTGCCCTGGAGACAATGGGCTGTTTTAGGGCAGTGTCCAGGCTTCCTGTTCTGCTCACTCAGTGTTCTCACAGATATTTCTGCTCCCCACTACCAAAGCCAAGTCCTTAATCTCTCCCAGTTCAACACCCTCATCTGTCTAGCCTGTGTGAGAACACAACTTCTATTACCCCTAGACACAAATGGGATAGCTATATCAGAGACTAATAAGAGGGTAGGCAGATCCTAGAGTGCTGTTGGAGCCCTTAAAACCAGAGACCACTCCATGTCCACACCGCCAGCTGAAGTAGGCAGCCTTGGTGTATCCTGAGGGTTTGCTGTGTTTGGATAACTGCAGTCTAATGGAGTTGTATTCTAGGACCAGGTCCTTCCCAGCCTTGAGAAAATCAGCTTTCCCTGGGGTGAGTTCTGTTTGGTGAACTCTGCTGGCCAGAGCTGCAGAAGTGTATCACAGAAAGAGGGACATCACCTCTCTAATGTATGTGCCCAAGTCCTTTAGTGTTTCCAGGGGAAGAGCCAGTTCTACTTTGTAAGCCAGCACCAGTCTCTGCAAAAACAGCCTATTTGGTCTACTCCTTTCCTCTCTTAAGTGCATATGTCCCTGGATAGGATCCCTCTCAACTGGGCATATTGCAGAGGTCTAAAAGGGGTGTAATGAAATGACACTTAAGAAAAAATAGCAGAACTTCATGGACAGAAAAGTAGAAAAAAGTAAAACTTTTTCTAAAAGTAGAAAAAGTTGTCCTTGTAAGTCTTTCCTGCTTTTCAAACATGAAGCAAGCTCTGCTAGTAGAAGTAGGCATTCACTGCCAAAAGATTCGTTAGTACAACTGTGGCCATCTCTTCTGTCTTTCTGACCCAGGTGGGCAGCACTGCTTGCAGTACACTAGACTGGAGGTGGCTGTCTCTGCCCAGCTCAGTTGCTGCCAGGTGCTGGTACTGTGCTCTCTGCACTGGGGTGAATGCACCAAGAGACTGCTCTGAGCCACCACCTCACTCAAAGCATTTTGTGCTGCTTCAATTTGGGTGTAATGGCCACTCGTGAAGCTTTCTGTTTTACTATACCAGACATTTCTGCTGGTGTCTGATCAAAAGCGTGAACACTTGAAAGGACCTGCAAGAGATGGTCAGGTCCTTCCCCGTGCAGTGAGACCCGATCGGCTCTACAGTGGCTGCCCCTAACATGTATTTTTTGAAGATGCCCTGTGCCTGCATAGCTGGTGCATGTCCATTATTTCACTCTCCTTGCATTTGGAAAGCTTTTATTAACATATGATCCAAATTGATTTTGCTGCCAATTATTTCTGGTCCTTCCAAGATACACAGTGGTTATTTCTGCTTCTCTTCCTCAAAACTACCTTTTATCTGCCTGAAACCCCTTAATTCCTGCATCTCAGAGATCTCTAGTCCAGCTTAACAGGCTCACTGCTTTCCACAGGTCATATTTTTCAACCCCTGTGGCCTATATATTTCACTACTGTTTGATTTGTGTGCATGTTTTCCTTAAATGTACTGTCCAAAACCAAAACAAGAGTTCCAGTTTAGGATTCAGTCATGCAGATAAAAGTACCAGCTGTGTTTTGCATATCACACTTCACTTACCTAACCCCAGAATGAAATGAGATTTACCTTCTTTATATGAGTGCCTCACTGCTTTCACTTATTCAGTCTTTGTGGCTTTCTAATCCTCTCTTACTGGTCTGCAGCTCATTCTTCACTTTTGTATTTGAACATTAATTGTTTCCCCCCCCCTTCCTGAGAATACTGCTTTGTGCTCGCTGCTGTTGGATGCCATCTGGTTGGTTTCTCCATGGACACCGCTTCAGTTTACTTATGATCCTGGGCTCTAAAGCACTTGCAACTGCCCTCAACTTAGTGTCATTGACAAAAATCAGGTGCCTTCTTTCTGTTCCATCATGAAGGTGTTAATTAAAGTATTGAAGAGATCAGGACACAAAAGCAGACTGTGGCAGCAGCCCACTAAACTCTCTGTCCCTCGTGGAGAGCGATCTGTTGATTGCAGCTCTTTGAAGCATCCTGATGGTGATTTAACATCCACCGTATTCTCTGAGCTTGTTGAAGACTGTCAGGTCTTCTGAAGTCAAGATATATCACACAATCACACGTATTGCTTCTGCATTATCTGCTATGCCAGCTATCCTACAAAAAAAAGGAAATGAGGCTGGGGTGGCATGATATGTGTTTGCGAAGAGTACATTGCTTTTTTTTTTCCTTTACTCCATTATTATCCTCTCGGTGCTTATAAATGGGATGTTTAATCATTTGTTCCAGTATGTTGAGTGACTTGTTCCAGGAGAATTGAGTCGTAACGGGGACACAGTGGCTGCCCCTTTCCCAGCATTACCTTTGGTTCTTTTTCTTCTAGGGCTATGTCCTCAAGCCCTTTTCAGGCTTAGATAGCAATGGAGAAATTCCTGCAGTCCTTATTTGTCTCATCAGGATGACAGGCACAAGGGCACAGAGATCTTAGCATGGATGGAGTTCAAAAATTTCTGCAATAAAGGCCTATCCAAGTCAATCTGCAGGAGTGACTCTACTAGGAGGAAGCAAATGGTTGCTGTCCAGAGCCTTTACAGATATGTATCATTGTGAATGGAGGTAGCTGGGTACTTTTCAGTGAAAAAAAAGCATTCTACTGGTTTTGAGTTTGATTAAAATTTAATCAGGAAGGTTTTACAGGTCTGAGGTGCTTTTTCTGGTCAAGATCCGTGAAGACATTTCCACAGCCTGTCTAAAACCTAGCCATACTCAGCTGAGGTATGAAGAGCTTCACATTCATATTTTTGCTCACAGCCTGGGACTCCTGCAGACACACTAACGTTTCTTGTGATTCCCAGTTATTGGTTGTAAAGAATGCGGGCTCTCCCTTGGTTTAATGTTTATTTCATGAAAAAAAAAAATATTGAGGGCTTTGTCATTTTGGCAAAACAAAAACAAATTTGGAAATGTCAGCAGCAAATGTTCACAAAGAGGAATGCTTGTTTACTGGCCAGCCCTAATCACAAACCCAAAGTCAAGTGCATAGCAGCTAAGGCCAAATCCCACAGTTTTCTTTCTAACTGATAGGCATCAGTGTGTGAAAAAAAGTACAGAGTGTAGCCTTTCTCCATTATGAATTGCCTTTGTAGTGCTCCTTGCTTGCAAAGATTCAGACTCACTGGTCATTGTTTCAGCGTGATATAAAGATGTATTTGTTGTTGCTGGGATTTAACCATAGAGAGTTTATTATTAACTCTGTAAGTAGATTAGCTGTGCACCCTCTCAGTCCACTCTCCTGAAATTAGACTTTGTGCTGGTGACTGGTACACACAGAGAGATCCTTTACCCAGACAGGCAGCTGAAGCCAGTCTGGCTTCTCCAACACAAACTGCTCTGCCAGCAAGGCCCTGGGTCTAGGGCTGAGGAGGGAGGGTGTTGTCCACCATCCCTGGAGGTATTTGAAAGATGTGTAGATGTGCCACTTAGGGACATGGTTTAGTGGTGGATTTGTCAGTGCTGGCTTAACTTGATGATCTTAAAAGGCTTTTCAAACCTAAGTGATTCTGTGATCCGCCCAGCCCTTGCCCTCATTTCTGAGGACAGCAATAGGGAAAGATGATGCTTTGGACTTTGGGATTGTGAGAAATATTTCTGAGCAGAACTGATGCAAGGCACTAGAGTGTGTTTTCTAGGAGCCTGAAGTCAGATATCAAGTGGAGGTAATTCCTGCTGGTCACCGGCTTGGGACCTGAGACAGACTGAGGTTCTTCTGACCAAATGTAGGTGTTACTATTGCTGCGGGTCGTCTTGGACTCGCTTTGTCATTAGTGAGGAGACAAGGCTTTTCTCAGGCAAAGTCCAGTTCATCCTTAAGTAGCCATCCAAAATTCATCAGACAAATGGAGCAGTGGAAATTTCATCATCCCTCCACTGGCTGTAGAGGGGAGCCCAGACTGAGCAGTCCTTTTGGAGCCATGCATCCTTTTAGCCTTTCCCCACCACTTTCTGTCAATCCTCACTGGCATTTATTCCTGCCAGAATACAGCATTGGTGGCTGTCATTGCTTGTGGTGGGTTGCTGAGAGACGAGCTGGGCTGGTCTTGAGCTCAGCAGATCTGTGGTGGGAGCCCACCTTCCTGTGGCATTCCTGGACTCTTTAGCCAGTGCTGGAAGCTGAGCAGTTTGAAGAGAGCTGAAGCTATTTTTCCTTTGCTAGCTAGACAGCAAGGATGGTGGAGTCAGATGCTGTTCTCTGAGAAACGTTGGCTTCCCTGCTTTGTGGGCGCAGAGCCCAGAAATCAGAGGGATTTTTCTGAGCACTAACACTGTAATGTTTTTCATTCCAGGGAGCATGCAGTAGGTAAGAGCAAGCACAGACCACTTTGTCTTTTTTGGGACATAGAGCCAATGGGAAAATGACAGTGTATTTGGCATGCTGTTGCAAAGAATAATGAGATAACATGGGAATATGAATTTTCTGGGAGGAAGGAAGAAAGATTATTTTACTGGGAATAGTGGGGAAGGAGAAAAAAAAAGTTTGAAGGGAGGAGATAAATTCAGGTTGCTAGGGGGACTGAAAGAGAGAAGTCCAGTACACTTGGAAGGGAGTAACATCAGTTTGGTGGGGAAAATAAGCTGAGAGAGCAAGGGATAGTCTTGGGCAACTGAAGCATGTTAGATCTTGCTGCATGACTTTTGCTGTTACCATGGACCATAATTTCCTACCAGAAAAATAATCCCAGAATGTCAGGCACACAGTAGTATTGGTGGATATTTTTCTAGGTTTTCTGCGCTGATTTGTTTTGGCAAACTCATGATGTGCAGGAAAAGGCACCTGGTGTTTCATAGGTTACCAAGGAATTTCCTTTCGCTCCCCATCTAGTAATTTTATTGCCTCCCCATGGTGTCTTGATGCCTCTTAACTTCTGTTTTCCTATCTCCAGGCATGGTTGGAATGATACTATGCAGCACAGGCTTTGGCTCTGTTATACTGGTTGCAGCTTAGCACTTCTTAGTGCATAAATCAGGAGGCTTTTCTGGAAATATTTTGGTGCTTGCTTTGCAGGTGCAGGCAAGAGACAAAAACAGAATACTTCAAAAAATGCTTACTCATTTTGGAGAAAGAAGTATAGCACAAAATACATGGAATGCTTTCCTATGGCTGGGAGGAAGGATCTTGGTGCGGTAATCCAAGTCCTTAGTGATATAAATCAGCTTAGCTTGAGTGGACTCTTCAGAGTGGTATCAGCTGATATTGTGTGATTTTGTCTGATCAGCTGATTCTAGATTCAGAGCAGTGCTTTGAAAGATTTTGCCTTGTTATTTCTCAGTCTGATGGTCTCAGTCTGCAGTCCCAAGGCTTAGCTTGGATTGTAAGACAGGGGAGTAGGGACAATATTTTTCTCTCAGCTCCAAACACAGCAAGAACTTAGTCCCACCACTAAGTCTGCTAACCCTTGAGAGAACACAGATAACTATTAGCTGCGAGACTGCACATATCAATCCATTTTAAAGCCAAGTGTGTTCCTGTTCCCACTGCTGAAAAAAAAAAAAGCTGTGGTAGCACAACAGTTGCCTCGACTTGTTGCGAGCCTTGAAATTTTACCCAGTTGGCCCACAACAGGATATGTCCCCTTGGATACCCTAAGTCATAGATTCCCATTGCCTGTTCCCTCCAGGATGGCCAATGTCTTGTCAGTAGTGAGTGAATAACTTTTTTTTTGCCACATCCTCTTGAGATTTCTTTGTAGAAAAGAACAGTTGGTATAATCAGGAATAAATATCTTATTCATTTTACATGGCAGGCCTGTAACTGCTTAGTAGCTTGAAAATGAGCAAAAAAAAAAAATTCCCAAAAGATCTGATCTGAAGCTTTGGATTTCTGACACAAAACAATGAGAAAAGATATATAGCTAGTCTCCGTTAGAAACTTCAGGGTCAGTTTGTCTCTTTACTTACAATGTGAGTGAAAGCTAAGGTTAATCATATTCCACATTTCTCTGTCTCAGATCAACCTTTTCTGTCTCTTTACTGTCCATGGGTGCCCGCTTGACTAAAACCAGTCAAGAGGTCTGAATGTGGGAGGCAACAGGACCTAGGACACGCAGCTGTGGTAACCCAGGCCTTGCAATTCCAGCATTCTTGGAACAGTTTGTTCCTTTTGCCTGTTTTTCTTATTTCATCGGTGCCAGTTGAGTCAATACTGCAAATCTGCCCTGCTCAAAACTCCACATGGAATGAAATTCCAGATTCCTGGGGTCCACCAGCTCATGTTCTTTGGTTTTGGCTGCTGTGTTACCATCTACAGTCATCATAGCTGTTTGTTAGTGGATGAGAACCTGGATCAAAATCTTGATTCCACTGAAATTAAAGGGAATTTTGCTCCATTGGAGCCAAGATTTCATCTGAAATTGGAATTGGCTAGAAACAGATTGTAAAATAAACCTAAATTGAGCCAGCAGTTCAAAAACAACACCAAGACTTATAGAAAGAAGCACATTTCTTTCCTACCTTAAAAGCTTTCAATTTTATTCTTTATATGAATTAATTACAGAAATAAAGAAATCGTCAGTTCAGGCAAGGGAATAAGGAGATGGTGTTTCTAAAATAAGAGTGGGGAAAAGCAAGTGGGCATGGTCCCTGTGCTGTGCCTTCTACCACACCCTTGTGCCTGCATGGTGCACCTTGACCCCAGCTGACCCACGGTAACTGTGTTTCCTGCCGTTTATCTCTACCCAGTGCTGGCCCTCATCACTCCTGATGGGATCTGTAGTCTGCCCTTTTGGTGTGTAGGCATGCTATGCCTTGTAGGATAAGCCTCCCGCTGCTTGCCACAAAAACAACGAATGATAAAACGTATTAGGTAATAGGTTTTCAGGGTTTGGATTTTGATGGTTTTTTTCGGAGCTCCAGCTCTTGTTTTTATCTTTAGAAACACTGAAATTGCTACCAGGTCCTTTCACCAGAAAGTGAAGAAATACTCTGAGAAAATAATTACTTAATATCACATTTCATGTATAGCTGCTAAAATGTCAGTAGTTGGCTTAGTTGGCTGCTTGGGAAAAAAAAAAAAAACACACTAGCAAAGTAACAGAATAGTGGTTTCATTTAACAAAGCCCAAAATGTGATATTTAAGGGGAAAAAATAGCTTGCCAAATGTGCATACAACAAAATAGACAAAAAGGAAACAGATACTCAGACATATGGCTTCCATTTACAGAGTATTCAGACAGAGAGCACTTTCTCAAAACCCAACCACAGCTTTTGAAAATGTCTTTTTCAAAAAACAAATACTGGGTTGAAAAGTGTTAATCTCCAGCAGAAAATAGGGCAAAGGTTGTTCCTGGGAAGGGAACAAAGATTGGTGTGAGCAGTCTGAGGGAGCACAAGCACGTGGCCACTCTTGCTGGCAGTTCTGCGTCTCTACCTGTCAGAGCTCAGGCTATCAGTGGGCAGAGCTGTGGTAGCAGGGACCAAGCCCTGCTTGAAAAGTCATAGTGGTGTGTGAAAGTCTGAGAATACAATCAAAAGATCTGACTGTTTCTCAGAAATGCATTGGGAGTTGCTATCATTTGTCTGCCTCCCTTTTCCTGAAAGGGCCTTTGGAAATCCCCAGATGGGGGTTGTGAGCTTTCTCAGTTCTGACATTAAAAGCCAGAGGCTACTGAGGCTTAAGCGATGCTGCTTTTAAATTTCCCTCCTCATTCACGTATCAGATTTCCCTAACATTGTCTATTTGATGGTGTGATCTTGTGCTTCACCAGTCCTTCATAAAATCTTCTAGGAATGTCTTAATTTATTATGTGGACACATATAAGCATGAGGAACAGTTCTTCAAAAATAAAACTTTTGGGGCTTCTCAAACAGAAAAGTCTACAACTGCATTCTTTTTCCCCATTCCATGAAGGTTACCTTTAAAAAAAAAAAACCTGTGGAGAAAAAAAATTAAAACTGAGGAAGTCCTCTTTAATGAAACGAGAATTGGATTTTGGTGATAAGTTTAATTTAGGGCAAATAATTTAATTGGAATGATTCATTAATTTTGGGGTGCGTAAATTGGGCCTCTGGCAGCCTATTATCCTGTTTATTCCTTTCTGCGTCTTCTCTATCAGCAGCATAAGAAAATCCTTTTGCCTTTAATAAGGTAAGGAGGCACTGCCTTTGAATGTGTGGAGAAGGGACTGTCATGGTGCAAGGATTTCAACATAATGGCATCTCACCTTTAGGTGCCCTCAGCTTGCGAGACACTCAGGCTGCAGGACCAGTGAGTTTGTTTTCACACTGTCTGGGCACTCAGCTCTGCAGACGGTGCAGGTGATGTGGTGGGCCTGGGGCGTTTAGCCATGGTTGGCTTGGTCATAGAAGAGGTTGGTAGCACTGCCTGGTGCTTTGAGAAAATTCCCTGCAAGGAGACCGGAGCTGTGTCGCCAGAAGATGTTCTGTGTTAGGGCTAGAGTACTGTGAACCGTACTCTGAGTCAGTGGGTGACTGGGACATCTATTCAGGCTTTGCTAACTGGGAGGATCAGCTCTCAGCTTTGGTATACAGCAGGTATGGCATTAATGTGTTAAGTGTAGACAGGCAAAGTAAAAGAGTAAGGAGCCTTTTGCAGAGAGAGAAGCCAAGAAGCAAGATCCTAAGACTTAATTCCACATGGCCCTCACGCAGGTGCTGCAGCAGCAGCTGTATTCTGGAGAGTCTCTTCAACATGATTGTCCCCTTGTTAGACTGATGGGAATGTGACTTTTGGGTATGTTCCTGTTTTGAATGCAAAAAAAAAAATACGAAAAAAGTCTTTGGGAATAAGTACGATAAATCTCCCCAGATAGCTACAGAACAGACTGTGCAAGGTAGAAGCCTTATGACCTTGACTATACAAATCCAGCTATGATTTTAGGGATTATGACTGCATAGAGCTCCCAATTCGCAATTTTACCTGAAAGATTAATCCACTTGTTGACCTACAAAATGAGGTTAAGAACCAAAGTTCATAGGGAAATCACCCCTCGTGATTGTGTTTGACGGGAGTGTTAAGAGGGTGGCAGTGACTGCTTCTCCTACTGTGTTTTTAACTACTGTGAATATGTTTCACATAATTTGTGTCATATTTGTATTCCAGGAGAATATTTATAGCTGTGTAGAGCCTGTGGACCACAGGCTTCATAATTCAGGTAGACACCTTGGTTTTGCTTATACATCCTCTGAGGATAGTATCAGGGAAAGCCCTGGACTCCAAGCTAGATGGCACAGACTGGCTTATGTTTGTGCTACTTGATGGCACTACATTTTGGCATGGATAGAACACGTGCACACTGCATTGGGCACTGGTGAGGAGGGCCGGTCTCCTCCATGTTCCCTGTGGTGACCCTGTGGCCCTGAGACATGCTTCTTTTTTGGTTGCTTGGTTTGTTGTTTTCTGGTTAGAAGTGCCTAAAATAAAGCGAGGGCTGGGACACAGTCTGGCAGACTGGTGCTTTTATAACCTGATGCCAGAGTGTGCGTTCCACGGCACAAGAACGTGTGGAGGAATTTAAAAGCCCAGGGTCTGTGGGGTTGGTGTTGGAGGACTTTTGCTGGTTGAGGCAGCCAAACTTGGCATCATCTGCATGTCTGGAGTGTGCTGTCCGTATCAGCTGTGCTTGCTCCTGCTCTGAGAGGGGATGCGCTTGTTCATTTCGGGAAAGAGCCTCAGAGTGATCTTTGTGTCCGTGGTTGTCCAAAGGACTGGAGCAAAACTAACAGACTGCGGCTTGCTCTCTGGAGCAAAAGAGAACAAACCACACTGGCAGTATAGGCTTTGCCATTCAAGGTCATAAAAGGTTTATCTCTTTTTAACAAATCCAGGGGGTTGTGTGGTTCTGCTAAATAAATTGCACGGGGACCCTATCAGAGACAGGACTAAAACCCAGGTCCAGAGATAAATATCTGTCACTTAGTATTTTAAGTGTGACTCTCTGAAGGTGTTGCATCTCTTGTCTGTATGGACACTTACTCTTGCAAACAGAAGTGGTGCACTGCAGCTGAGATTCATCACACTTAATCTCAGACATCTGAGTGTTAGTAACACAAATCTAAACTAGTCATCTGGCCCTCATCTGTAGTCTGTTGTGAGAAGGTGGCATCTTACTCTTTCTGCTGTCTGCCTTGAGATAATGTGATAGATCATCCCCCAGAAGTCTCTTTTACTTTGGACTACAAGAGGAATGTAAATGACTAATTTAGATTTACACAGCAAACTTTTCAATGTCTAAAATTTGATGAGATGAATCCACCTTGTATGTCTATGCAGGAAAGACGAAACCACGTAAAAGACTAGTTCTAGAGACTCTGTCATTACCCACAATCTGCGTTCTCAGCTGCACTGGCAGGTCTTGACTATTCCTCTTCCCATTACCTGGACTGTGTGACATTAAACAGTACAACAATACCTTTTGTTTTAGTCTATAATCTGTTCTTTACTGGACAATGCTTTCAGTTATAATCCCTGATATATTTACCTGTCCTTGCAAAGGGCAGCTGAATTCCCCTCCAAATCTCTTACTTCAAGCCTGACATAAATTCATACAAGTTCTCCCAGTGAAAGGTTAGAGTCTCCTTGATTGGATACTCTTGCCTGCTCTCTTCTATTGAGCCAGAGGGTAAGGGACTCCCCTGAAAAGATTTCTGCACTTCCTGCCACCAGTCCAGCACAGCCTGAGGCGCAGACTAAATTTTTCACGAGATGAGTATTGCTGTTCTAGCCCAAAGTGTTCCAGGGTACTTAATTTTTCTCCCAGATTTCCTGCTGCCCCATCTCTCTGGTCCTTGAACTCCTTTGAGACATCACTAGTGTTAGACCCAAGTGCTTGTTACTGTCTTCTTTCTTCTCCCTGAAGGTAAAACTATGTAAGATTTAAAAAAGAAATTCCAGGTATTTACTGACTTGCACACACAGTTCTCAGGAGCTGCAGTGCCTGTTGCATATCAGTGCTGGGTGCTGCCATGCTTGTGTCCATCTCCAGTGCTTCAAAGTCCATTACTTCCTATGGATTTCGCAGTGTAATCCTCTTTTTCCTGGGCTTCAAGGGTACACTGTGGACTGATCTCCCTTCCAGCCCTTTCCACTCCCTTAAAAAAACCCAACAAACAAACTTTCCACCTTCAAAAAAAAAAAAAAAAAATCCAAAAAACACCTCTCCATCTCCATTTATCTAATCATATTGGGTTTGTGGGCACGTTTTCTGACAGAAATTGCAGAAACTCTCAAGTCTGCACCTGAACAGCAGAAACTCCTCTCTTTGGCTCCCAGATCAAATCAAATTGGTGTTTATTTCATTGCCCCGATAAATTTTTTATTAACTGTGTTAGAAGTCTGTGGGAAGAGGGAAGGGAAAGAGAAGAAAAAAGCCGTTCAGGAATATAGACTGGGCAAAGTGCCCACAATTAATGGGGTAGCAGCAACCAGCGGGTATTTGAAAATTCACCGGTGCCAAGTGCCAGAAGGTTTTTGCTGCCTGTGACAGCTGGTCATCATTATTGGATGACTGCTTCTGTGTACGTCTTAGATCTGTGTCTTTGTCTCTGACCAAGTCACTCTCGGTTTCTGCTTTGCAGAGACATAGTGAAGCAATTAGGGCATGTTGGATGATTGTAGGGATGAGTGAACAGTGTTGGGTAATATACAAAAATTACAATTTCTCTTCTATGCTAGCCCTAATTCCCATATCTCAAGATGAGTTTAAACCACCATCCCAGAGACAGGCTCCCCTCAGCATTGTAAGAATTTGAATTGTGGTTTTGCAGCTCTATCCAGCTACTTGGTTATTCCTTATTCATTGCTGCTACAGGGCACTTGGCCTCTTCAGAGATTGTTACAGCCCATTCTGAGTGATACCCATCTTTAAGGAAGCAAATCCCAATGCTTGATGCACGATTTATGTTGCTAAGTGTCTGCTGTCCCACTAATGACACAGTGAGCACATAATCTTGGTCCGAAGCTGCAAACTCATTAGAAGCTACTGAGGGCAAGCTGAGACTACTGATATTGTGCCACCCAGTTCGAGGAAGAGAGTCTGTAAGGGTAAATTTCTTGTATGTATCTGCCAGGAAACCATCTAAGAGGCATCGTGTCTCCTTGGGAATGTAGTAAATCCAGCAGATAAGCCAAAGCGGAATAATCGATGTAGAGAAGCATCTCCGAATAGAAGGGTTAAGTACAATGCAGGCACATTCAGGTTGGAGGGAAGTGGTTATAGCATTCCTCCATCTGGGGAGAAGTCTGGGGAGATAAAAGCTTTGTATCAGTTCTCATTTAAATTTTTGATCTGGAGCTCCCCACAAGGGGCAGTTGCTTGACTACATGTAAGTTTTTTGTGCAGGAAGACTTCTTAAGGATCTAGAGGGCACTCAGGCAAAAAGCATGGACAGTGTCTGACATGAAGGGAACACATGAAATAGAAAATTGTCTTGGATGCTATACCTCCCAGTTTTTTGTAGTTTCTGTTCCTCCTTGATCTGGTACACTCAGCCATTGGCCTGTTCTGGAAGGGGAAGATCAGACCATTGATAGAAAGAGGTGTCTTGAGCTCCTAGGAGGTGTACAGTCATGCCTTCTCAGGAGCTTTCCAACCCACTACTATAGAGCTAGCAGCAGAGTGACCTGATTTTTTTGAAAGGCATATCTGGGGCACACTTGACACCATGCAGGGAGGGAAGGAATGTATATATATATTTTTTTTTTTTGGATGAACAGCTTTTTCTTTTCATGGCAGCCTCAGAAACTTCGAATGGGAAGAAATTGTGATTCTTGAGAAGTATGTGCCTTTCAGTTGGTGAGGAGACTGAAGTGTATCTTTAAGAAGATAGTTCAGTCAGGAATGTTGAGCTTGGGAAATAAAGAGAATAGAGAGTCCTCCAGACTAAGGCTCATGTGGGACACAGTACCTCAGCAGGGAAGTACAATAACAGCATTGTTTACTTTCTTTAGGTATGAACAGGTATCCATGCTGTGAACATCTTAACTTTTTTTTTTGCTTCCACATCGCTGCAGTAAAATGTAGTAAAAATTACTGTGCCAAAACCCAAGTACTAGAGGTATTCCAAACTGTGTCCCCATAAGCCATTGTGAGGCAGCATATGAACCTCACGAGGCACTAGCTGGCAGAAGAACTCTCTAATTGGATCCTAGGCTGTTTTAAATCAGTGGGAAAATACTTCTCATAACTTGACTGGCATTTTAGTTTATCATCAGTTAATGTTGCCTCTTACAGGGTCTCAAAATATGCCACAGTTCAGGTTCTCCAGTGAATTCGTTCATTAGAGGACCAATCACTGAGTTGTCTGCCATGGCAAAGCAGGTATTCTTGTCATACATCAGTTTTCTTCTCCTTGCCTTTTGCTGCTAGTGAGTTCTTGCCATCCCCATCGTGTCTTCATTTCAGTTGTTCACAGTGACACAAAATGTCTCCTGCCTGAGGTCAATCTTCCTGTGATAAAAGTCTTCCATAGAATTAGTCAGGCTGGAAGACAGACAGGTATCAAAAACATAAGCCTTCAGAAAATGGTGGCAGGTTGTCAGTTCCCATTAGCTAATGCTGCCTGGGCAGCCTACTGGCTCTTCACCAGTGTAGGTGTGAGGTAGAGGTTTTAATGAGCAGCAGAGGGAGTGGAGAAGGGAAAAAGAAGAAAGTAATTTAGATTAGAAGTGATACTTTTGGTAGTGGGTGGCAGACATACATGTGTGCATGTATATGTCCATGTAGTAGTTGAGAGCTGGTTTATATCAGTGCAATTTCACTGACTTCACAGAAGTTGCTCCTGATGTTTTCCAGACCAGTGCTGGGATGTGTTGGATTGGATCTAGGTGCAAAAACACCCTCAAACATCTGTCAGACTCGCCAAGTATGTAAAGAAGGTGTGTACTCCTCTGTGGAGGTCATAGCTAGGACTAGCAAGAGCAAATCAGAAATGGGATGTATTCAGCTGTGAAATAGCCTCCCAAGGGCAAAGGTAGAAGAGTCATTTCCCAGAAAGTTTAAAGACTAGTTGGCCAAAACACTATTAGATATGCAGCAGAGAACAAACCTGCCTTTCCGAATGCCCCCAGCCCTGGAAGATAGAATAAGTGTGGAAATGATTCTTCTGTCTCTAGAGTACACGAACATCTGAGATCTGAATTGCTGCAGGTCCCATTCTTCTCCCCAGCATTCGACCTACATTTAAATTCTAATTGACTTTGAGTGAAGACTCGTAAAGCTTTCTCTGTTTTGCCCGGATGCTGAATCCTCAATGAAAATATAAACTGTGTCATTAGATGTTGGGCGGATGTTGAGCATAAAGGAGCTGGTTTAAGCTGAAAATTGCACAGCTCATTCCAATTAGTCATTTTGCATATAAAATGCTTGCAGTGTCTATACTTTTAGAGAGGAAAGACATTAGTATAACTAAATACATCCCCACTGGATATTTTTATTCACACGAATGTTGATGTTGGGCTAGTGATGGAGATGTCATGTGCCTTGTTTTGTTTTCTGGACAGATGCAACATCTTCCTTCCTACTGAGAGCCATTTTTACTTCTTCACGAAATGCACTGTCTGCCGGGGCCCTGAGTGCACTGGACCTTGACCAGTCCCTGCAGGGGTATCCACCTACCCCGTGTCCAGGGTCTCCACATAAGCTCAGGTCTGGATCTGCGTATTAGGTGTACCTGTCTTCAGCTGGGTCTCTGGTTCCACCTCTTGGATGGACCATGGACCTTGGACCAGGTAGCATATCTCTAACTTTATCTCTGGCCTCGTTTTCCTGCATGGACCCTGGATCTGGTTCACCATATCTGGTGCTGTTGATGAACCATGACACCAGCATCTGGCTTTGCCCGTGCTCTTGAGGTCCTAGGGGACTGTGCTGAACTGGTGAGGACACGGCCATGGTCATCCCCAGCACATTGCCAGTACTTTCTATGTGACTGTGCAAATTTTGGGTGGGGCATACCTCACTGAGCTGGATCTTTCTAATAGGTGTCTAACCTAAAGGAAGTCTTGAAATGCTTGGAATGAATCAGCCTCTCAAAATCACTATTCATTGATGTAGGGTGAGGTTAAAAATAATAGAATCATAGAATCAAAAAGTTTTGGGTTGGAAGGGACCTTAAAGATCATCTAGTTCCAACCCCCTGCCATGGGCAGGGAAACCTTCCACTAGATCAGTTTGCTCAGAGCCCCATCCCACCTGGCTTCAAACACTTCCAGGAATGCTTACATTAAATGTTTTATTTTAGGAGAGTAAATTAACTGAGCCACCACCCTTACCAGGTTAAAATTGATGTGTAAATTCTACTGTAGTTTGTTTTCTTAAGAAAATTGTGTTTATGCCTCTACCGACAGCCCGATTCTGATTATCTCTGGAAGAGCAAATAGGGTTATGTTTGTGTAAGCAGGAGGAGAGCTGGATCAGCATTAAAGGTTTTGAGTAACCTGAAACAAAATAGCTTCTCTCTCATTACTATCACCAATAAGGTGCTTGTGGGCCTCCCAGGCTTTCTCTGGCTGAGCACTAAAAACTGTAGTTCAGTTTTAAGCATCAGAGGGAACCTTGCATATTGGTGCAGCTTGCTTCATGTATTATAAGAAATTATTAGAAGCATTTTTCTCTGTCATGCTGTCCGTCCTGAAGGGTTTCCCCACAGAACATTCGCTACAGGGAAGGGAGTCTAGCATGCTCTCAGGATTTTATTCAGTGTTTGACCATTACGCTGTTGAAGGTCGGGGTGGAAATTAGGATTGTAAATTCTGTCTCTTGAGTTTAAAAGGGTTTTAACAGTTTAGATATGAAGAAGCATCCCCTTTCTTGAGCCAGCAGAGCTCTCGGCAGCTCCTGGCCAAAAGAAGAGAGACATCTCTGACCCCTTAACTGGAGCTCTCTATGTACAGTACTGTAGTGTCAGCAGTAAGGCTCAGGAATGATCAGGGAGATAGCTCCCTGAGCAACTCTGGTAGCGTGTTTCCACTTCCCTAGGAGATTTGGGATTGCTAACGCCTGATCTTCTGATTGGTAATGCAAGGCTCTCAGTCTTCTTTTCCTATCATTTGGAGCTGGACTGCCTGAGAGGTTTGACTTCTTCCTTGTTAGGGGTGCAAAGGGCACACACTCAAAACCGTTGTGTTTGCTCCCAAAGCTGTTGAAGATCAACAACCAGTGCAAAGAAGAGAAGGAAGTAAATATCTCCTTGTGTTAGTCTTGCCCTGATCTGTCTAGGGCCCCAAGGAAAACTGCTGGGGACTTCCACGTTACTGTTGACTGTTGTGGAAGATAGTCAAATACTGTGACAGACAGCAGAATCAAAGTCTTTAAATAGGTTAAAAAAATAGGTTGCACCTCATCCACAGGGCATAAAAGGGAAGGAAAGAAAAAAAAGTTGCATTCTCCCTGTTCCTCCAGAGCAAGTAGCTGGTTGTTGGCAGAGTTTCTCTGCCTGAAGGCATCACAGTATAACATGTCTCATAATGGCTGCACACCTCCTGCTGTGAGCTGTGGGATTTGGAGAAGAGGTACCCAGCCTAGCCAGGAGAGCAGCACACACAGCTGGCTTCCAGCTGCCATTGTCATCCTGTTACCTGGCACTGCTTTCTCATCATCTCATGAAGGTGAGGCAGGGCTCCTCTGCCAGCCAGGCTGTCCCTGGCTCATCCCACCACGCCATCTGTGGGTGAGCTTCGCCTCATCTCTAGGGGAGTACAGGAGCAGAGAAAAGAAAATGTTTGTGATGGGCAAACAGGCAACACTCCTCCTGCTAAATTCTCAGGGGGGAACTGCAGTGGCTGCTCCTGTACGAGGCAGTGGGAAAGCCAAGGCCAGCCTGACTGAACAGAGCAAAGGAGGCAGGAGGGGAAGGAGACTTTGCTCTGCTTTAGAGTAGAGAGGAAGGTCACTCCTGTGTTTGGTACCTACTGGGGATATCTAGATCCAATCTTATGCTGTACATCAGACTTCCAAATAGCTTTGGGGGTAAATTCTCTGACCCCCAAAGCTATTTGTAAGGCTGCATGCAGAAGGCTAGCAGACCTTGCAGACTTGGGGCATGCACCTGGCAGATTCTCAGAAGTGATCCCGTGTTATCACAGGTAATGATAAAACAAAGCTCCACTGCACAAATAGGTGGTGTTTTCTGCCTTAACTGGAAAGCTGCAGCAGAAACAAAGGGTTTTGATGCTCAACCTCCTCCCAGTTTCAGTTTGAATACTACCGTCTTGTTCCTGACCATGCTATCCTTTATCTCCAGAAAGATTCAAATTGGAGGAATATCCCAGGGAAGAAGTGCTAAGTGGTACTAAGGCTGTTATTTGAATGGTAGGGACAGGGAAGCAGAGACTGTATGATGATGTGAGTGGGGCAGTGATCCCCTGTATTTGGCACTGCTTAGGCTGCACCTTGAATTCTGTGTTCAGTTTTGAACCCCCCAGTCCAGAAAGACATTGAGGTGCTGGATCACGTCCAGAGAAGGGCACTGGAGCTGGTGAAAGGTCTGGAGCACAAGTCTGATAAGGAGCAGCTGAGGGAGCTGAGGTTGTTTAGTCTAGAGAAAAGGATGCTCAGGTGGACCTTATTTACAGCTATCTGTAAGGAGGTTGTAGTGAGGTTGGGGTTAATCTCTTCTCCCGGGTAACAAGTGGTGCAACGAGAGGAAATGGCACCAGGGAAGCTTTGGATTGGCTATTAGGATAATATTTCATGCCTGAGAGTTGTCAAGACCTGGAATAGGCTGCCCAGGGAAATGGTTGAGTCGCCATCCCTGGAGGTATTTAAAAAACATGTAGATATGGTGCTGAGGGACATGGTTTAGTGGTCGGCTTGGCAGTGCTGGGTTAACGGTTGGACTTGATGGTCTTGGAGGCTTTTTCCAACCTAAACGATTCTATGATTCTGTGGTGTAGCTAAGGAAGGGATGAGGAGCTAGTCTGCTTTTTGCACCTCGAAAACCCAGCCAAAGTCCCTGTCATGAGGAGAGTGCAGGGGTAAGAATCAAAAAAATCACCTTGAGTGCAGTGGGGCAGTGAAGAAAATCTCCGCATTTTACATCTTAATTAAACAGCAGGGGGATTACACCAAAGATCCTGCAATGTTACTGCTGTGCCATAATGCTGGAAAGACTGAGGAAAAACAAAGTGCTTTTCCCTCTCTCTGATACAAACTCTTGGCTATGCAGAAATCTGTTTTTCCAGGTGAGGTTAACAGGGAGAGGCTCGGCTCTTTACCTCGCTCTGTTTCCTTTAATGAATTGGGGTCTTCCTCCACCGTACACACAGACAGAGAAACAAGGGAGCGTGTGCCATCAGTTCTCACTCAGCTGGCCAACGAGATGTGAAATAGGTTCCAGGGTGGATGATACCCTTGAACGAAGTCACGCTGACTTGTTTGCTGTGATAATGTATGGACGCTCCTTCCTTTAAAGGCTCTCGTGTAATTGAGCCCTGGCGCCTGGTAACTGGTAGCGAGTGAGTAAATTGTTACTTCCTAATGCAGGTTAAATGCTGCAAGCCTTGTTCACAGCATCTTATCCAGCTGTCCCAACTGCTCTCCTTGCCAATGGAAACTTGCCCTTCAGGGAAGCCCTGAGGCATGCAAATGTCAGAGAGATTCCTGCCTCCTCTACAGGCATCCCAAATACAAAGTGTTTTCTACTGTGGAAGTCATGGTAGGCCACTCTGGCTATTTCCCATTTAGTCCGGGGCATTCTCACTCTGGAGCTCAGGCTGTCACTTCCATTTTTTGCTTGGCATGCACTGAAGCAGCCTTTTTTGCCGTTGACGGCTTTCCTCGCTTTGTGTGTTCTCTCCTTCTCATCTTGCATTTATTTCTTCCTTTTCCTTCTCTCACTTCCTGTTGTCCATTCTTATTTTTTCACCTTCTGCTGAAGTACAAGCCTGGGGGGGTTTGCTGCTGGGTACCCTTCCTAGTGTGTCAGTCATTCATATTAGCCACAGTAAGTCACTTTCCCCACCCTATCTCATTAATGCCTCAATTTCTCCATGGATATATTTAGGATGATAATTAGGTGTTTCACCAGTGCGGGAATTACAGGGCTTGAACAGCAAGCTTTGAGGTCCTTGATAAACACTGATAATGAAGCCCATGCAGTCAGGCTTGGGAAGACATACAGTAGAATAAAGGCTGCCCCTGGCACAGACTAAAACAAACCCCATTTTCAGTTCCCTTTCATGATGGACTTCATAGACTTTGGTAGCCATGGTGTCCAAGTAGATAATGTAAGGGGGAGGAACAAACCCAGACTTTTCCTCACCTTACTGTTCTTTGAGCAGCCACATAAAGCTTCCTCTTGTCAGTACTGACTGGCTCTCAGAAGCCAGCCTGGGGGTTGGTGTGGGCAAATTAACTTAATTTAATTTACTGTCCGTTAGCACAAACTTTTAATTTCATGTTTGGCTATCGAGAAACAAAAGAAAAGAAACAATGCAACAAACACTGATGGAAACTCCTTTCCAACTGCTTCCCCAGACTCAGCCTCACACCAACACCTCTCCATCCACCTCGAAACCACTCTCCCCCTCCTTTGACCACATTACATTCAGTCTCTGCAAGTCCCTTGGGTGACGCAACACCCAGTGCAGGAGGCTGAGTTGGTATGTGAACTCCGTTCTTGTTGCTGCTCCTGGTTTCCTACCCTTTTTTTCCCGTGCTCCTTCCTTCTTACCCTTTTCCTGCTCCAGCCTGCACCCTTCATGGGCTGTAGTTTCTTCAGGAGTGTCACTGCTCCAATGTGGGTCCCCCATAAGCACAGTATCTCCAAATTACCCCTCAGCACACCATGCCTTCATCTAAGAGCTGTTCCCAGCCCTTTCCACAGCGATGTCCTCTTTCACATGTATCCTTCTGTATCTGCTTCTCTGTCCCCTCCTGTGTCCCGTTGTGTGTGTCCTCGTGCCTTCTCCCTTGTTTTCTCTTGTTTGTCTTGTTGCACTTCCCTGTATGTCCCATCTGGAGCCCACTGACCCAGTGGTGCCACCCTTCTCTACCCCTGCTGGGGCAGTAGGGCTGGGACTACCCTGACTGGCCATGGAATTGGGATGCAGTGGATCAATGCTGGATGTTGTAGAGCTGACGGGACCAACCGGGACTACTGTGGGGTGACCTGTTTAACCCAGGGCACCTGGCGCCCTCCCCCAAAACCAAAACCTGACTATTAGGGCCAAAAAAAGGGTGTACAGCAAAAAGGAGGCCAAGATGGTAGCCCAGCACTGCTTACCCCAATGGTGCAGACAGATATCTGTGTGTGCTGTGCAGCTGCTGAGCAAACAAAGCAAATCTGAGTAGGTCACTGGCTAATTGCTCAGTTTCATGGTTCATCTTGCAGCTCTTCCCATGTGCTTTCTGTCTCACCAGAGAATCAAAACTAAGGTGCTTTTGCAACAGTTTGCTGGACTGAGAGCTGTTCGCTTTGTATTTTTCAGGCAGTCACTGTTTCAGGTTAGGAACATCAGCTTTTATTTTCCCCTCTTGCCACCACCGTGATCAGTGCTTTGTTTAGTGGGATGGAGTTTCTCAGCTGGCAGATGCTTGCGTGAGAGGGGCGGTTTTGCAGAGGGCTGTGCAGTTGTTAATGTGTCAGTCCTCCTCCAAATTGGAAGTGACATGCCTGTCAAAGTCGGGCAGAGCACGATCCCGGGGAAGGTGTGGGAGCAACTCTGCTAATGTCAGCTGAGCTATGCCAAAGCAAAAACAGTGCAAGAGAACAGAGGATGAGACACACTGAGAGCAAGCAGAGGTACTATACACTAGATGGGAGATGAGGGCTTCATTTTTCATCCTATGACTGACAGGCTTACCTTCATCTGTATCATCCCTATAATGGATGTTGACCTCTTCACTCCATCAGTGGAGTTTCAGTTGACAAATCCTGCCTCTCCCTCCTTCCTAGGCAGTGTCTTTGAGAAAAACAAGGCCATTTCATCAACTTTTGGCTTGTTGTTTCAAAGGAAATTAATATTGCATGGTCGTAGTGACAATCAGTCCTCTGAACCCAGAAGCCTGTTGGCTAATTTCCACCACAATTGGTGAAGGAATTAAGGCCTCAAGGCTACTAGGGCTCCCATGCGTTTTGTGCAAAGTATGACCCAAAAGGAAAGAAAGCCTCTTTTATTACCTTCATGGAGAAAAAACATGAAAGAATGAGCTCGACTCTTTTTCAGACATCAGCAAATCAATACAGAAACTCCACCGTTCACAGGAAAGCTGTGGGAAACCAGAAATATGCCCAGAGAAACTTCATTATGCTCTTCATCTTTACCTTTGCTTCCATGTACGTGAACAAATGTAACTCCAAATGACTCCTTTCCCAGTTATGCACATCCCCAGTGTTGCCAGGGCACGCTGCCAGCCGAGTTGCACCTCGTACAACTCTGGCACCTCGTGTGCTGCAGAACCCAGGATGGCTGTGGCTGCAACCACTCCTGATGGGAACATGGCGCTGTGGGACTTCAGCTGGGGAATTGCTTATGGAGGCTGGACTTGGATTTGAGCATATGCCTCCATATTGCTACAGTGACAGCAGGCAGAGGGCTTACATTGTTCCTGAAAAAAAAAATAGTTGGGTAGAAGGATGTTTTCTCACCGGTGGACAAGTCAGGCTGTGTCAAGTGGTGGGTTTGGTGTGCGCTCAGTTGTAGCTGGGCTGAAATTATCATCTCCCTGACCTGTTAGTGTTACAGGTGGTTAAAATGAACTGCAGCCGCTTGTATGCTGCAAAACAGCTCTGAGGAAGATTGTGAAGGTTATTGGGTTTTCTGATGTCCTACTATCTCCCTTCTGTCCCACGCTTCCAGCCAGTACCTTTCATATATAGTTCTGCTTCTCCAGTGGACGGACTCATCATATCTGTAAAGCTTTAAATATAGAACATGTCCAGAGCAACCTGACACCATGGAGGAGTGAGGTGAGAAAGGTAATTTTCTCTTGTCTCTTTCTTTGGTCTCTGACACCTCCAGTCATAACCAAAGAACCTGCATACAGCAAAAATGTGGAGGAATACACCTTAGGGCTCCTCGTGGGAGCTTTGGCTTTATTGCCTGTGTGCTGGTGAGGACCAGGCCCTTTGTGGCATGCCTGTAAATGAAATGGGCGTGCTTGTAGCACAGGTAAGGGAGCGGAACATATGCGACTCTTTGGTGGGAATGTTCTGAGCGAGCCAAGTCCTTCCCCTTTACTCCAAGCTCCTTCCAACTATTCCAGCCCTGCACAAACATCTTCTCCCTCTCGTCCTTCCTCTCGCTTGTTCTAGCATCCCAAACCAGGGCCTTTGAGCTCTGCCCCTCCCTCTGATCTATGCTTCTCTGTCTAATGACATGCGCTAATGTGTGCTAACAGATGTCTGAGGGAAAATTAGCTGTGGTGTCCAAATCAATTAGACTGGAGAGGCTATGCAGGAACAATTGCTCAATAGGCTGTGTGCTTTTTTTTCCCGTTTCTTTTCCTTTCTTTACAAGAGGTGAAATTCTGCAGCCAAGCTCTTGCCTCCCTGCCTTGCAAACTCCACTTCCAAGCAGTCTCCTACCTCTGTGCTTAATGGGTTCTGATCTGGTCTCCAGATGGAGCTGGCTCCACCAGCTGCAGGCGAAGAGCAGCTGCTCTCCGAAAGGAGAGGTACATGCTTCTCCAGAACCTCTCAGCATGGCTACAGCCGGCTCGTCAGAGGCAGCTAAACGATCCTGGCGTTTTTCATGTGTTTGCCTGCTTTGCAGGAAGAGCAAATTAGTTTTACAGGATCAACCACTTGTGGAGCAGCATTTTGCAGCTCAAAATAGGCTATGGCACGCATAGGCGCGTTGGCTCAGAAGTGCTTGAAACGGCTGGGAGTCACCCTGTGTGGGAAAGGTTCTTGGAGAGGCTGGGAAGCGGAGGACATGAATTGTTAAATGTAGTTCCCACACTTCTTGGGCAATAGAAGATCTGCTGCTGATGCATGCTTCTTTGTGGCACTATTGTGTGCTGTGACAGAAGTCTGTCTTTTCAAGGGCTTTGCAGTAAAGCTCATGACAGGTTGTTACAGATGCCCCACAGTAGTTTTACCTTTGGTTTTAATTAAACAGGTTTATCATGGTGCTTGCCAAAGGAAGTCAGAGTCACATGCCCAAAATAAGCAGTGTTGTTTTCCAGTGAAATACTGAGATGCTATAGAGATTTGTTTAGGGGAATGTAAGAATATATGTTGGTCTTTCCCAGCATTCACTGTCCAGTCTGGACTATCTTCCTAGTAGCTACTGATGAATTGGTCCACCCTGGGTACTGGCCATAGTTTTGAAGACCAGATCTAGCTGTAATGCGTATTCCTGGCTACGGAAGTCTAATTTCCATAAAACTTAAATCTTCTGGGCATGAAGTTGTAATTTTACGGAGTTAAAAACAAGCAGACAAAAAACCCCAACCAACCAAAAAAATCCCTACTTTTATTAATTTGAAGGCGTGTCAATAGCAGTGTGTATATTCTTGCACTTCTCCAAAGACTATGGGACATTCCAGGTGTTGCTGTGTGCTTCTGAAGGCTAAACTACATTTTTGAGGATGCCCAGCAGTCTCTTTCCAGGCTGAACTTACCTCGTGCATGAAGTGGAAATACGTGACTTGCACTCATTTGTAGAAATAAACAGTGGACTCTATTCCTTTTAGGAGATGGTCTGTCCAAAAGCACATACCATCAAGGATAATCATATCCCTAACATCTCCATGGAGTCTTTCTGAACTCATTTCTGGTTTCAACCTCCTTTCCTTTAGCTGCACCTTCCTTTTTGAGACCAAATAGTTCTTAAGAGTCTACAGCAAAAGTTTTGACACAGGTAATTCTTCATCTCAGCTGCTGATACCTCACGAGTGCATTTCTGCTTGCTCCTACCTCTCGTTTTTCAATACATTTCTTGTAAGATGTTGCTGCGTGAGGTTGCCAATCAGTGAACCACAGAAGCATTTACTTTAAGTGAGTAAGTACATCGACCAAAGGAAGTGCCTTCAAATAATTTGTGTGCTCTGCTGAACTGTGGCCTAGGTACATTTGGTCTCGCTCAAGCTTTTTTCATTTCTCTGCAAGCTTGTGTCTGACTTCCTGCCTTGTGTCACCTTTAACTCCATTTTGCTATCAGAGTTTCCTGGCTTTCTTCTCCCTTCTCCACAGTTAAGTGTCTGTGTTTCAAATGATGTTTCTCTAGTTTTTCTAGTCTGTTTTTTTCAAACCACATCTTTTTTTTCTTTTCCTCTCCCCATTCACATCTCACTAAGCCTGTTTTTCTCTTGATCTTTTGAGGAGCCTATCCTACAGCACTGTAGCTGTCCTGTTGAACAGACCCCCTGCCTCTGCTCTCCCTCCTGCCTGGCTCATCGCCAGCCCCATGCTGCGCCCACCTCTTGCCCCCTTCTGTGTGTGCAGCGATGGGCTGTGAACACACACTAGCATTGCTCTTGGTTCTGTCAGCCAGGCTTCCCAGTCACATTTATCAAAATTATCCCACAGTTCCTTGCAGAGTTGAATATTAATACGGTTCATTTAAAACCAAGACTGTCGCTAATGCTTTTTTTCCTACGCGCTAAATGGGAGGAAACAAGAATTACCCAAACAAGCACGCACGCAGAAAGTGGAGCTGTTGGGAATAGTTAATAGGGCAAGTGAAATTGTTGGCAGAGGGGACAGAGAACAGAAGCAGCAGGACACATCTGTGCCAAGCGCCTCAGTTGTATTCCCCAGACCTGGTGTCAGGGCTGGTAGAATGCTCCTCTGGTGCCAAGGCTTCTTCCTATCCTATGGGCTCTGCTTCAAAGCTGGGGGAAACCTGGTGCTCCTCTTGCTTTAAAGGCTGAGCGGCAAAAATTGGAGGTGAACTCAAGATGGGGATGAGAAGGGAAGCTGGAAGGTTAGTTAGGTGAGGTGCAAGAGCGAAGAAATGCCTCCATGCCATTCACTGCTTTGTCAGCTGGTCTCTTTATTCAGAGCTCCTACAACCCTTAGCTATTCCCCACTCACAAGTCCATTCACAAAAGTGCTGAAATTCTCCTCTTTTTCTGTGTGGGTTCATACATGCTGTACCCTGTATTTTACTGTTCATCACCCTAGCACAAGAGTCAGAACAGGCTCTTTTCAAATGCTCCACCTCAGTTCCGTTGCCCAAATCAAAACTGAACCTCCACTGGGTTTGTAATAGAGAAAGTACCCAGCATCATATGCTGTACAGGAAAAGGCTTAACATGATTTCATGCATTCCCACAGGTATGTACCATGCTACCATGAGACTGGGAGTTAACAGCATTATCTGGCTACCCGTAGCAGAGGGCCAGATAACCTGCAGCCATCAGTGCCCTGGCAGGCTTGGGGAGAGGGAGAGAGGGAAGAGAGGGCAGGGGGAGAGAGAGCTGCACTTCATGGCAATACGGAGAATTGCCCATGCCAGTGAGAGTTCAGCCGGCGCTGCTTTCTGTCCCAACATGTCGTGTCACAGACCTCTGCTATTCTTGGCCAAACTCAGCTACAGCAGCCCCAGGGATCTGAAGGAGCAGCATCGTTTCCTATGGCTTCTAGGAGACAGTTTCTTCCCATGCACCCTTCCAAGTCAGGAGGATACATATTCTTGTGTCTTAAGGGTATCCCCCAGTTTGAGAAACTTCTCAGCCCTTTGGTGCCCTCGTCTTCTCCCAGGCAGCTGGAGTCAGGCACCCTGGATTTTTCCTCTTACCTTTCCTTGTTAAAGGATCAGCAATGGTCAACTGGTTCATAAAGCATTTCCCTTCTGTTCCTTTGGTTTGTCTCCAAATGCAGCACCCGAGCATTTATTTGGTATTGAGATATGCAGCAGTCAGGGAGCTTAACACTGTTCATGCTGCTATGTTTAAGAGCAGAGTTTGACCCCCTGCCTTTTGGGAATGGCCAGATCACTGTGCTGGAGAGAAATCCTGTGATGCTCCGCAAATCCTTCATGCTGAGCTCTCTCCTCTTTTTTTTTCCTTGCTGTCTTGACCTTTGCTGCTTGGCCAGCTGTCATGCTTAAAACAGCCCCAAGTGCTCTGCTCTTCTCACGTGGAGATCTCCAGAGAGAGGCAACTTAAGCCAGCTGCTTTACCCAAGTTTTCCCTCATTCTGTTCTGCCTAGCCTGGGGAGCTATCCCTGGCTTGGGGAAGTGGAGGATCAGAAAGAACATCTCAAGTACATAAAGGCACGATGATCTGTACCTCTGTGCAATTAAAAAGGCTGGTCCAGCCTTTCAGTGCTATGCTTTATAGTGGCTCTAGCAGTAATGAAGCCATAAAAAAGCTGGTGTAATTGGCATCAGTGCAGGCCAGCTCAGTCCTGGAAAAAAGCATTCATTCATAGGAAAGAGTAATATCGCTTCTACTATCTTCAGCCTTTGACATATTCAGTGATAGGAAAGGGAATGGGAACTTAGGGAATGGCAAAGAAGCCTAGAGAAAAGTGTTTGCAATTAATTAAAGATTGTGAGACAGCAAGGACTTATGAAAGGTTGTCCAGCTCCACAAAACCAGAAATGTCAGACTGATATGTGGTAACAGGTAGTCCTAGGAATGAATGAAAGGGTTGGCATGAGTACTCCAGAGAAAAATGGTATTTATTTCTGGGGAGAAGAAGGCAAAAAGAAGGGAGGCATGAAGATTTGGCTTCACAAGGGGAAACAGCAAAGGAGTCACTTATGACATGAAGGTTTCTGGGGAATTTTGTGTAGAGGAGGAGTGGGATGAGAGGAAACAAACAAAAAGCCAGGCAGAGCTTTATGGAGCAAAAACAGATCCCGAGCAAAGTTCATTTAAATTTGCAGTTTTATAGCTGTTAATGTGATTTCTGGGGAAAAAAAAAAGCACAGCGTGTTAGCAGCATTGACAATAAAGTAAATCACTTAAATAGGAACAATCATGCTCCCCAGTCTTCCTGCCCATCAGTTGGTTTGACTGCCACTATTTGTAAAGAGAACGATGTGAAGATTTTGATGCTCCTCATCTCAAGATTTTCCAACACGAAACCTCTTGGGTCTCCTTTCAAGCCACCTTCATGTAAATCTCCAGCAGCTCCATGGTTCCATCAGATTTATATCTCTACAGCTAAGACTTAGTGGCCTCCAGTGCCCCCATTCCCTCTTGCCTTTTGAGATGAGTATTTTAGGTATATAAAACTACAGCTTCTAGACTCCTTTTTGTATTATACTGTTTCCAGCCAGTTTTACTCTGTTTGGGATTCTGCTAGGATTTCCAGAGGCTGTTTTGACCAAGAAGAACTTGGTCAAGGGGGAAAGAAAGAAAACAAAACACAAGACCTTTCCTGCACAGTTGTTTCACAAGAGGACAAAATTTAATTGCAAAGTGAATTGGGGAGATCAGAGCAGCAGTGGCTGCAGGCAGTGAGGGGGAAGTTCAGCGCTAATAAATGAAATGTCCCTGATCCAAGGAGAGAAAATAATCAACACAGCTATAGGACAAACTTGGGACATGACACCAGGCAGCAGCACCTGTCAAATTAATAACGCCCCTTTAATTTTGTCCAGCCATCCTATTAAGCTCTTTTCCTGTAGCTCAGTGCTATGAGCCATGCTGACTCAGGAAAATAAGGAAGGGAGCTGGGACAAAAGAAGGAGCTCAGGGAGGTGGTTCGCAGCATGCAGAGAATTTTGAGAATCTCGTTATTAACTTGTTGTGTGCCTGGAGACACTACAGGGATTCAGCCAGTCCTGGAGCTGTGCTGGAAGCTGGGACAGAGCCCTTTGTCAACAAACTCTGCAGCCCTGCTGCCTTCAGGGAAAGTGCTCCGCAGCTACTGCTTCTGGATTATGCTGTCAGAAATCTTAGGTGGTTGTGCTGCTCCTTGGCATGTCAGGAATGCCCATTGCTTGTCTACAAGTCAGTTGTGGATGGGGAATCTGAGCTTTCTTTCTCCCAGTTCTCCATGGCGGATGTGCTGTACTCCTTATCCTGCCTCTCTACCCAAACCCTCTTCTCCATTTTGCTATCCAGTGTGATACGGCTCAGAGCTCTGGCTTCAGACAGAGCAGGAGAAAGAAAGGACTGGAATTTTTTTTCAAGCTGTGCATAACATAGCAGTAGCCTTGAGCACACCTGGTCTGTGAGTGGGGGCCATGGGGGCAGCGTTGGGAGGGCAGTGGTGGGAACAGACAGACAGACGCTGGGCGCTGCAAGCGTAATTGCTGGCTTGCCTTTAGGTGAAGAGATTGCTGCTGCCATTCCCACTGGGGCCAATTTGCTGTTGCTGCTCTTATCTCCGATGTTCATCAGGCTGCAGCTACAAACCTCCTTTGTCCAGGAAGTCATCTGAACCTTGCTCGCCTCCTCCTATCCTCTGCTGTCGACAGAAAAGGGGACAATGCACGTTTGCCTGTCAGGACAAGAACTGTTCTGCCGAATTGGAAATCTAGCCTGAGAAGAAGAAAACCTTAAGTATCAAAACTAGGGGTCCACTTACTACAGCCGGGTGCCCTGTGGAGTGCTTATGTGCCTGAAATCAGGTCCCTTGGGTTAGGCTCTGAATTTGTTACTGGATATTCTCTGTGAGTGTTAAAGCACTCGGTTCATAGCGTCACACTTTTAATGTGCAAAAAGTACTTCTTCTCAGACTCTGTGACCCTGGGATCTAAGCCCAAAATTGAAAGTACGAGGCCTCCTGACAAAAGCACTTATGTCCTTTGTGGTTTTCAGCAAGTCTCTTAAATTCTCTGGGCTCCATTGCTTCTCCTTTCTTCATCTCATCAACTTTAAAAAAGGGAACTATCCTAACCTACCTCAAATAGTGTTATTTTATGCATCCTGAATATAATTTTCTGAGGGAAAAAAAGTGTATTTCAGGCTGAGTTGCCATATTTTATTGAAGCCCAGTTGCAATTTTTTTTTTTTGTGAGGGTTTAATATTTAATTTTGCCATTTTGCAGTGAACACCATGCAGCATTAAAGCAATACTTTTGCAAGTAAGCTAATACTTCAGATTCCTTATTTAGCTCTCACCAAAAAAAAAAAAAAATTAAAAAATTCTTTTCTAACTTTACATTTGGCATTTTTACGGTACAGACCAAGGAACATAATTTCATTTTGCTTATTCCAATTACAATTAGAGTACACTGATCACAGGTTCTAATAAGTCTGTATAAGGTTGCAAACAAAGCCAGAGAGAAAGTCTCTGCTCCATAGAGTCTACAGTTAAAATGGACCTGAAAAAAAGGGAGTGGTGCAAAAAAAGATTGCAACTCCCAGTGAGCTGAGGCACATGGAAGCTTGCCCAGAATAAGAGCAAATGAGTGGCAGGGCCTGGTTCTGAACTGCTGTAATCAGTAGAATATTCTATTTTTGATAACTTCCTTGTCTTCTCTGTCCCTTGACACCCCCGTTCATTCAGAATTTTTTAGCATACATAAGCATACATTTTTTAACGTACATACATTTTCTGCTTCTTTTTTGCCCAGTTAAGTTTTAAAGACCTTAAATTACGGAGCTGGAGTAGGCACAGATGGACCACAGGTGATGGGAAGAAGGGAAAGATGAAATTACTTATTTCTTTTTATTCCTGATAAGTTATTCTCTTTGGATTGCTCATTCTGGTTTGTCTTCCCTTAATTTTTTTTTGAAAATACAAGTACTGAATATAAGGGAGCACAGCTGCCATAGGGGATAAAGTAGTCTTTCAAGTATCATGGTCTTGTAATGGGAATGCAAAATTGCAAGGATTCACAGCCATGGAACAGTTAAAGTCTTCAAAAGCAGTCCTGTGACCTTCTGCGTTTACAGCAAGGACAGCAAATTCTGGCCGGGTTTTCAGGAGCGCAGGGGAAACACTCCAGCTCGGGGTTACTCGGGGAGTTAAATACCAAACTCTTCTCTGACTAACAGCAAGTGGAATAGATAAGCCTCAGATGAAGGCTTAGCCAAATTGTGGAACAGTGTGGAATGAACCTTGATCAAGTCAGGTTTTCATGTTGCAGTGAGATGTTGTGCTGGAGCTGCTGTATTGTCCTCTTTTCCATTCAGCTTTAGCAAGCTAAGGAATGCCTCTCCTGCTTTTTTCCACATCTTTTGGGTGCTGCAGCACAATAACTTGTGCTGTTGAATATGTATTCTTAGCGATGCTAAGGACGACCATTCTTCCACCACATGGTATCTTTTTGTCTGTAACTTTGTTCTTCTACCATGTCATTTTTCTTGGTCCTAGGGAGCTTGCTGTCACCTTTTACATCTTTAGCATTACTGTTAAGCATACTGAAATATAGGAATTTCAATGTTCTCCTTCTCTCTTCTTTGTGTGGCTTATTGTGCCTTAAATGAGGGAAATATTACACTTCAAGCATTATTTAATTGATATATTTTAACCCATCTGTGAAGATAGATATGGGCTGATGTGCCATCCCCAGTACAGATGTATTCTAGACTGGGCCATAGATGACATTTCCATCTAGTTAATAGGGTGCTTTACCATTTATTCTTGTCTTGAGTTTCGACAACACAAGGTTTTCCATTCTTCAGTGCTTTGAGAAGTTTCATCCAAAGTTGCACACTCATTCTGTCTAAAAAGATGTGCAGATCTCTTCAACCCCCATGATCTCTCCTCACTATGAGCTGATTTTTTTTTTTCTTCTGTGGAGATAATGAATTTGTTCCATTCTTTTCTTTCTGCTCCTGTGACTAATCCCTGTGTACCCCTTTATGTTTATCTGCCCTTATGGATGTTTGCAGCACCTCCCAGCTGAGTATCATCCACCACTTTATTAGCAAGCTACTCTTCAGGCTCATTAATGAAGATGTTAAATGAAAACAGACCTCACATGGTTTCTGCAGCACCTTGCTTACACCTCTTACCCCTTTGCTCTTACATGCCCCTTGTCATTATCCCTTGTTTGTAGGTTTACAGGTTCTTCAGGCAATTGCCAATCCGTGACAGTGCTCCTTACCCAAGACAGATTGAATTAAATTTGCTAGCAGGAGGTCATGAAGCACTGTATTAAACATTCCATCCTCTGAATTCCCTTCAACCATGAATTTTAAAAACAGTCCGAAAATAGTATCATAGGCCATGCATAGAACATGCTGGACCCTCACAAGTTACAGAGCTGGGGTTTGACAATAGATAATAAGTACTGTTAGTGTGATGAATCTGGAAGACTGCCTTGGCTCCGGTCTCATCATCTCCAGAAATGACATTGCTCGATGTCAGGCCTGAGATACCTAATTTGGAAGTTTCACCTGGTTCATAATCCACACTGGTTTTCCCCTTAGAATTAATAATTTAATTGCCGGTATATGTGCTTAGCACTTATCCATATTCCAAAAGTGGATTCAAAACTCATCACTACAGTGCAGGGGGAGAATTGCACCAGTGAGGTTCCCATTTTGATCTCAGTCAAGGAAAAATCACACTTTGGTACTAATCTTTCCCTGGTGATCAATTAATTCATCATTAGTAGTTATTTGTTTTCTATATATCCCACAATCTGCTGACTCTCCAAAGACATGACTTTAAAGGAGTCCCAAGGGATCAATATATGTGAAGTGTAAGCCTAAGAGGAAAGAAAAAGTAGTCAGTATCTCTGTGATCATTTCCTGAATGGTGCAAGCCAAAATGGAAGTGGTCAGGAAAATATTACTGTTAATGAAAATTCAAAATAAAATTGTAAAAGTAGTGATCAGAAAATATGAGATTACTTCTTATTGGAAGATCAGTTCTTCTGGCAGAAAAGCATTTTGCAGGAGCATGGGGATGCAAAAAAATTTTTGGACAGATGAGTGTCACAACAAATCATTTTAACTTTCTAGTTTCATTTCACCAATGTCAAAATGTTTAACTGCAATGAGGCACAAAGGTTTCATTTTGATTGTAGCACTACATTTAATTTTGTTTAGATTGGCATGTTAATTTTGATACCATATATTTATACCTAACGTTGCAAATTGTTATAAAGCAGTGGGAGAGAACCCCCCTTTCCAGGCTTTTGAAATACAGACTTCAAACATTTGCAGAGTTAAATGTTACTCAGTGACAGTGACATTCTCTCACCGGGGCAAATGTCACACCCCATAGTGGCAAGAGGCAGCCTTCAAATTTGTCTACCGGCACTGTTTTCCTTTGAGCTCCATAGACTTCTGGAGTCTGCCTGCCTTGTCACATATAATTAGCAGCTGTTGAGTGAATTGATCAGTTAATTTCCATCTCGCACTCAGATGCATTTAATCCATTAGCTGATGATTTGTAGAGATTTCTTTTCTCCTGCACATTTCCTCACCTGTGTTTTATCAATAGTTAAATGGATTGGGTCACCATTACTCACTGCTTCTCCAAGCCCTTTTTTGTTGATTGCTTTCTTCCAGACCACGTGGTATTTTTTAACAAACAGTTGGCATCTAGTCGTTTAAATGTCATAATGAATGTCACCTATTTTCATTTATTTATTAATTGGTATCTCTTCTATTGAGCTGTCTTTCCAAATAAAAGTCATTCTTCCTTTCTGTAGCCTCTAGCATGATCTGAACACTTCCTTACTATTATCTGTTGCTTGGCTAGACAAAGGTAAAGGCAAGCCACCTTTGATGTGTCCTGGGATCCTTAGCAGTTCCAGGAGTAGAAGCTGGTCATGGTCGGTTTTATACGGCTTTTTGAGGAAGGGAATTTTCATGGCTAATGCTGTTTCTTCTGCATGGTCTCATGTATGCAAATTAGATTTTCTAAAAAGCAACACAGCCCTCCTACAGCTGTGATCACTTCCACCAGGGCCAGCGTCCAGGTGCCAGGACACTATTGATGGTGTAGGTGCTGTTGTACTCTGACAGTCTGGCATTCAGGGGTGTGTGTGTCCAACTGTCCTTCTGTTGTGGGAGGGATGGCTAGGCAATGCAGAGAGTCAGCGGGGTGCCTTCAGGGGCAACGATGTCCATGAGGGCATGTGTGTGGTTAGAAGTGATTTCTTGTGGGGCAGGACGTGCCTGTAACCTTTCAAGGAGACAGGGATGCTTAAGTGTACCACAGGCCCCTACACATGGCAAAAGGTCCCCGTGTCTGCAGCTCTGTGTTTCTATTCCTGTTGCTAAAGGGCCAATAACCAACTCAATACCCCTGACAGAAGAAGACTATGAACTGTGAGACTTTTTTCCTTCTTCCCCATAGTAAGTGAAAATCCATCAGACCATCCCAGTCCATAACTCTCAGGAAGTCTGTGGACTTCATGAAAACCAAACCTATTGGTAGGAGAGTTACATTCCCCTTACGGTACATGTACCTTCCCCAGGAAATTGCAAGGTGCCCTCAGAATGAGAATGATTGGAAGCCACCAGCTTAGATCATTTAAACTAAGTTACACGAACACAAAGATCACAACTGCTGGAAAAGAAATGTCCACTTTACTTGAATGAGGGACATGCTTGTAATTTCCCAGTAGGCCAAGCACAGCTTCCACTGTGCAAACGGTGAAGCAGATTAAAGCTGCCCTCAACTTTAATACAGTGCCACAGCCCGAGGGCACTACAGCTGAGCTGATCTGGGCACCAGTCAGATCAGAACAGAGCTTGGCTCAGCGAGATCCCTGCTCTCATTTGATGTCAAATTGAACGCAGCCAACAGAGCTGCACCACACAGCTCAGGGGACCCCAGTCCGGACAGCTGTGTCGTGGCTGCCTGGCTGCTTGCAAAACAGCAGCCAAACAAGAGCTCTCGAAGAGGCTGGGACTTTGAGGAGCAAATGGCAGTATTTGTATATATGCATATATCAGTATGTATCTAACTATACACATATACACATTCTAAGTATGTTTATGTTTTATATGTATACACACAGATATCCACGTAAGATAGTTTTATGCCATATGTGTTATTTTTCTGCATTGATTTGTCAAATGTTATGCGTGTCCACACACTTCTATCCAAACTCTCCAAATACCCTGAACAGTTGTAAATCTTCACTGTTTCACTCAGGCTGAAAAGACTAGCTTTTCTACTTGTGTGGCTGAGTCAGAATTTCTCCCTGATTGAAGGAAATACCACCAATACTTCTTCCTGAGGGATGAATCTAGTTTTTTTCCTTCCTCCTTCCTTCCTTCCCTCCCCTCCATGCAAGCTTGGGGCATCAGTGGAGCACACAGCAGCAAGAGGCCATGAGAGGAATGAATCTCAGAGCAGGTGGTGTCCTTCTCTTTCTTGGTGCTGTGCCTGGCAATTGGTTGAGATTGGCTCATTGAGAGGAAGGGTCAGTGAACACGTCTTGTCACATGAATGTAAACATCTTTGGATGGCTACAAATGAGGTCACAGGGGGGTCTCAGGTTGCTTTGGAAATCGGCCTCTGCCACTCTTAGTCCCTGTGGCTGATAGGAGTGTTTTTGTCAGGAGCTGACCATTGATTGTGAGCACAAGCATTGCAGAAGCTCATGTGTGGGAAATGGTGAGTTGGATGAAAGAAAGGAAAGGAGTAAAGAGGCAGATGCATTTCTCAAACAATTGGGTCAGATACTGTTCAGTTTGGGACGCTGTAGCAGCAGGAGGAGAAAAAAATGTATCGGGTGAGGGCATTGTACCATTGGTTTTCCCATTCCTCAGTCACATCCAACAGACTTCACTACAGTTCTGGGGGATGGAATCTTTTAAGACAGATGTGGAATCCTTTAAAAAGTTAGTGAGAATCTCCTTAGCTGTGCAAGAAAGCACCTTGGTGCAGTACTTCCCTGGTACAGCCCATCAAAGCTGTTTGCATCTCAGTGCCATGTGTCCAACTTCAGAGTCAGCAGACGATTTTGTGTCCCTCCTGGCTTTCCAGCACAGCCAGCCCTCCGTGCCAGAGCTGTGCTTCCCATCTCTGCTGTCCTTTACTTTCCTTCGTGTTCCCTCAGTGCTGTGGTGCTGACTGTGCTCTCCACCCTTTGTCTCCTTTCACAATGGGGTATCTGGCTTCTTGTTCTCAACATCTTCCCTCAGCACCTCATGGGATTTCCCGAGGCACCTAGTACTGTGCAAAGGCATGTGCCTGCCCTTGGACCCCAGCAAGCCTCTCCACTGCCTTTCTCTTTCTTGAACCAGGTCTCTGTCTCTATCTCTTTACTTTCTGCAGTGCGACTGGGTGGACAGCTTGAATCCAAAACAAGCTTCCCGGCCCAGCGTGGTGGCAAAGCACCTCTCCTTCCCCATTGTCACTCCTTCCCTCCTGAGGTAACTCATAAATTGCTCCGAGTCTTTAAATGGGCTGTTATTTCTTCCTTCCATCAGCACTCTCTCACTCTTGACTCACGGTGCAGGTTCAGCTTCAATGAATTTATTGGCGTGACAAGGTACACAGGTGATGCCAAAGTTGACAACTTAATTCATCAAGCGCTACTGTCTTTCTCTCGTCTGCACTCTGCTGTCACTCCTTTCCTCTTTCCCTTTCCTCAGCTCTCCTTTCTGTCTGTCTTTCTCTGCCTTTCTGTCTGTCTGTCTGTGTCCCCCTCTCTCCCCCCTTCCCCATCTAATCGCCTCCCCAGGTGATAGTTAGCTATCTCACACTCGAGACAGTCTGTCTCTCTAGACGAACAGAGACGTCAATCAGAGGGCTCACCACAGAGGGAAAGGAATTGGTCTTTACAGCATGTTGGCAGTTTTCTTGCCTTTGCAGCTTGCATGGAGGCAAGGGCTGAGGGCTGCAGTATTCAAACCGACTTACAGAAGCCACATTTGCTTTAAGGTTGGTTTGGGGTGCCAGAAGAGTGAGGTGTTGTGCTAGAGGAACAGAGGAAAGGAGAAGAGCCCATCAACCTCAAATGTGTATAGGCAGGTAGAAATATAATTTGAGAAGAAATCCAACATCTTGACGAAATCCCCCCAGAGGATAAAGTCTCTTTTAAACAGAGTAGCAAATGATCTCTCCTTCTCACCCCCCCTCTGTCCCATAATACTTTGTTGGCTTGGCAATTGCCAAAGTGTATAAAGGAAGAGACAGATCCCTCAGGTATCTGTCAGCACTAGATACAATCTACCCAGGACAGTGTGTGTGTGTGGCATTTAATCCTCCATACATCAAGCGTATGCCCAGGATATAGTGTCACACTGTATTTGTGCTGCATCCCTTGTGCCTATTTGTCATGAGTGTCTGCGCCCAATCCAGTGGCAGGTTGATCCATAGGGTGATGCCATCTCAGCTATATCTCTGCTTTTCTTCAGGCTTTGGGAGAGTTTTCAGAATTGTGTTCTGATGCAAAGTTTCTTTGTATTTTTTATCACTCTTTGTACTTTGGGGAAATAATTTTTGCAGTCCAGTATATCATGACCATCAGAAAGGAAAGTGTATGAGTGTATCCTTATCATTCATCAGTATGCCTAACTATATTGATTACGTTTCTATTCCTGTTCAGATTGCACAACATTTTGAGGGTCCAGCTTTTTGCCTTAGGTTTATGAACCACAGGGCTGATTATCTCCTTCCTTGCATTTCCATTCTTGTAAAAAAGAGTATATGCTCTTTAATTTATACCAGCAGTGAAGGATCAAGCCTGTTTCCTCCGCCTGGGATTTGCCCTTTTTGTTCTGCCAAGGAACTTTGCAGCATATTAATTCCTCGTAAAGAACAGTCTGAAGCTTTCCAGATACTCTTCCCTTACTCCTCCTACTCACCTGTTGGAGCTGTTGATGGTAAGGCATCGTACCTTTTGTGACACCACTCGAGTTCCAGTCTCTGGGGATGCCATGTATCTTGCACACAGTAGTTACCTAGAAGTGAGAATGAGAACTGAGCCTTAGAAAGGTGGAGCACAAGTGTGTAGAACAATCACTGAATGTGGAGTACCAGACCGACTGAGTGATTCCTTCAGTTTTTTAGTAGTGTCGCTTACCCTGATAACTCTGCTTTTACAGAGGCTCAGATGTGGATGTGCTGTTACAGCAGAGAGACATGGCTTGTGTTTTTCGTGGGACTTAGTTTTTTATTCCCTACTGCAGTGGAAGTATTTGCAGTTTTTTGTTAGTGTTCTTTGTTGAAAATCAGAGGAGATATTCCTGCTCTGCAGCCAGTAGCACTGGATTTCTGGGGTGGTGAGTATTTGCTTGCAGCACCTTAGATGAAACGTGTCTCTAAAGCTGTTGTCCCACTCAATACAAAGGTGCTGGCAACCCTTCTGGATGTAACCTCATCCTTCTGAATGGACAGTGTAGTCTAGGGTGATACTTGAGCAGGAAGGTTGGACCAGATGACCCACTGTGATCCCTTCCAACCTTATCCGTTCTGTGATTCCCTCAGTTTGTAATACTAAGAGACCAGCAAACAAATCATTAACGTTGAAGAGGGCAGCCTTCAACCCCATTGAGGGAAGAAGACAGTGTTTTTATGTGTCCCAGTAAAGCTGCAGGCTACAAGGAATAAGCCTCATGCCTGGCAGTCTGGGAGAGATTCTCCTTTAATTGAAATGGCACCAATTCAATGTAATGTGTTTACAGAGCAAAGCTTTTGGAATTCATCCTTTTCCTCCCTTTGAGGTTGTCTGCATGTATGCAGCACATCTTTACCACACAGCAAAGCTTGGAAAGGGAAACAGTAGGCAAATTCCAAGATGTCAAGGTGCTCTTGCACGTGGCTGAACCAAAACAGAGAACTTTCTTTTGGCAGGGAACCTCCAACAGCAGAAACTCTCCTTCTCAGGAAACCTTGGCTCTTGGTTGGTTTGTGGGAAGGACATCACCACAATCACATCTCAGGTCTAGCCAGATGCTTACTTTGTTCAAAGATGCCTTTACTTCAGGAGTGCTGTATTAGTTTTTTCCTCTTTTCTGCTGGATCAGACTTGTGTAGATGAGCATTTCTGACAGGAGGGATTCTTTGCCTTGAACTCTTTGGCTTTCCCTTCTCAGATGGCTGATGATAACACCCTGGCCTTTAGAAACGAGGCTGATGCAGCTATCACCAAGCTCAACAATGGCTAACAAGTGAAGGTCTCACAGCTGGCATTTCATAACTGTGGGAAAGGCCAACATCTCTAGATCCAGAAATAGTGACAATGCAGTCCAGCAATGTGCTGTTGTAGCCCAGAAAGCCAGTTGTTTCGTGGGCTGCATCCAAAGCAGCGTGGCCAGCAGGACGAGAGAGGGGCTTCTGCCCCTCTACTTTGCTCTGTGAGACCCTCACCTGGAGTGTTGCATCCAACTCTGGGGTCCCCAGCACAGGATGGGCATGGACCTGTTGGAGTGAGTCCAGAGGAGGCCACCAAGGTGATTAGAGGGGTGGAGCATCTCTTCTACAAGGAAAGGCTGAGAGAATTGGGATTGTTCGGCCTGGAGAACAGAAGGCTTCAAGGTGACCTAATTTCCAGTGCCTTCCAGTACCTGAAGGAATCTTTCAAGAAAGATAGAGGACAATATTTAGAAGAGCATGTAGTGACAGGTCAAGGGGGAATGGCTTCAAACTGAAAGAAGGTAGGTTTAGATTAGGTGTTAGGAAGAAATTCTTCACTATGAGAGTGGTGAGGCACTGGAACAGATTGCCCAGTGATGTAGATGCCACATCCCTGGAAGTGTTCAAGGCCAGGTTAGATGAAGCTCTGAGCAACCTGATCTAGTGAAAGATGTCCCTGCCTACAGCAGGGGAGTTGGAACTAGATTATATTTAATATCCTGTCCAACCCAAGACATTCTGTGATTCTGTGTAAAGGTCCCAGTATGGGATTGTTATCTTTGTTCGTTATACTTTTGACTGAAAGCAAACCCATCATTTCCAAAGTGCTGCTGTAGCTTTCTGCTCCTCTAGAAGCCTGAAAGCAATCTTGAAAGGTGGTTACAGCAAGCTGTCCTGCTCCGTTTTGCTCACTTCAATGTGTAAGAAAGGAAAGCCTGCTAATGAAAGATATTCTACACGTACCACGTGCATTTGGTTTGAGTGAGAGGCTTGTCACTGAGGAGCTGCCTCGGTTGAAACTGAGCCAGATCCTTGGGTATGTGGTATGCACAAGACACTTTGGAAAGTCATATTCATCACCCTGTGGCTTATTGAAGAGGATGTGGAATAAACCATGGCAGTCAAAGGAGCCTGAGAACAGCCTTTGGAGAGAGATGCCTTTTTCACTCAGCCTGTGTGTGGATGTTCATCAGTGGTTCATGTTGGTTGTTCTGCTGGTTGTACTCTGTCCCTAATGAGCTGAATATAAGCAACAGCAGAAGATCTGAAAACAAACAAACTAAAAATTTGGCTCTGTTTCTCCAGCATGTAAAGCTATCATGGAGAACCTCGTCTTCATCCAGAGTGGGGTGTTAGCTGAAATTAACTTCCACCCCCGCTTGCCTAATCAGGACCTTCTCTGAGCCTGTAACTCATGCCCTGGAATGACATAGGCTTTTCTCTGTTATTTTTTTCTCCTTATGCCTGGCCTGTACTCCCTAGTCTACCTCCCAAAGAAGGAGTTAACAGGCAGGAGCCAAGGGCTGCTGGGACTCAGTTAAAAACCCATAATCTTGCTTTTTTTTCTCAACTGGCTAATAAAGCATCCCTCTTCTGGCTGCAGCATTTCCTTGAAGCCATCACCCGTTCTTGCTGTATAAGAACTTGTCCAAAGGTCATTAACATCAAAGGAGAAGCTCCCTTGGCTCTGAACCAAGCCCGAGAAAGGGTGCATATTAGGACTTAGCTGCATGCTGACATCCAACATGCTTACTGTTTCTGTGAAAAAGTTCTTCAGAAAATTCTCAGAAATGTCTTTGGACGACCTGGACACTAAGGACAATTTTTCTCACAGAATTTCTCTTCCAGGATGGCTGATTACGTCGGCGAAAAGAAAGATTTTGTATTGTTTCAGTCTCATAAGTAAATACTTACCAGATTTTAAAAGAACAGTCTAAGGGAATATATAAACACACTTGAAACAAAGACCAAAAGCTGTGTACATCTGCAGTCCTTAAAATGTTTGGGATTAGTTGGCATTCCAAGAGTTAATCCCTGCAGATTAGCATGGCAAGCACTTCTGTTGTTGTTTACACATGTCCTGTGAGGAAGGCTGTGTTGTCACAGCAGGCTCCTCTAGGAGGGTTGGCCATAAAGCTCTTGAAGTCAGTTTTACAAGCGGAAAGAACCGTAGCAACACAAACAGCAAATGCACAGAGCAGTACTTTAAAGACAGGAACCGCAGATGAGTGGCATAAATTTAGTATGTTAATAGAAAAGAAAGGGAAGGTTTGTAGCAAGGAACTTCATATGCAGAGGTGAAAATCTGGTGTTAAGCGGATTTCGGGCATATGCCTGGCTTGTGTTTTGTGCTTTCATTTACATGCTGAGCACATAACTGAGAACCTGCTCTCCTGGGCTGCATCAGGATCCAAAAATGTGGGTTCTGTAAATCTGTGCTTGGGGAGGGCACACCAAAAAGCCAGGTGTGGGTGAAATACAATCACCACTAGGTAAAAGCTGGAGCTCAGGCTCGGAGCTGGAGCTGCTTTAGAGTGCAGGGCTGGCATTCAGATTTGAAGTGGAGGCGCTGGGCTATGAACAGGAGTGGGGATGCTTTTAACCCTGTCCCACTCTGTCACCTCAGTGCACTGAAAAACAAGGCTGGCTTGAGATTTAAGATGTACTTTTCTGTGTTTCTCTCAGTGAGGAAGCTAAATAATTTTTCTCCTGAAAATTTCATGGAGACAAGTTTATAAAAAATAAAATCAGCAGGAATGAGTATAAGCATTTGAGCCCAGTTCTGTGCTGACTTTTCCAGCAGCTCAGGAATGGGACAGTGCAACACGTTCGCACTCTGTGCTGCTCTCTGCGAAGAAAGAATGTGCTGGAAGCGCTTCCCATGCAATGTTATGCGGAAAAATAGTCCAGACATTTAACTATATATTGGATGAGGCAGAGCATTCCTTTGGACAAAATATTTTGGCTTGTAAGCTCTTACTCTGACACGCTATCCAGCTCATGGGTAGCTTTGCACATGGCTTTGATTTACAGGATCCTGTCTGCTTCTCTGCTCCCAGCCAGTGCGATATGCACAGTCCCCATCTGGATTTTAAATAATTTCCTGCCTGGCGTCTCAGCGGGTGAGGTTCAGCAGCATGATGGGGAAAGCTCACCAAAATGCAAGGCCCAAGCTGGCGGCCCCTGTGCCTCCTTCTGCCTGGCCTCTCTTGGCATCAGCAGTGACCCTTGATGGAGATCAGCCCCAGCAGTGCGGAGCGGTGGGGGAGCACGCTGTGGGTTGGGAATTGCAGATCTTTTAAAGTGGTTTTCATGCTCTGGCTGTGATAGACTCTTCCCTAAAGGCCATGTGATGAGGCACTCCCTTTCAAACAGAAAGAGGGAATTTTTACACCTTGTAAAAACACTGTAGTGTATTTTGAGAGGGTTTTGGTTCCCAGGGGATTAAAAAACAAAACCAAGCCTTCAGCATTTGCCTGTACTTCACAGAAGCTTTAATGCGGAGCGAGGCATTGGCAGAGTGAAACAAGCCTAGCAGAGTGGAAGGTCAGAAGGCTCTTTCAGAGTCCACTCTCTTTAATGAAGTTCAGCAACTTCCCTCTCTGCCCTCTCGCTCTGCTGACAGCTTCGTCTCCCTCTGGCTGAGGCTGCAGTGTGAATCAGACCGTAAAAAACACATCTTGGGTCTGATCTCGCATTTCTTCTGTAAAATGCTTCAGAAACATTACCATGCCGAATCCCAAAGGGTGTCTGGATTTTACTTTCCAGCCTCAGCTTGCTCCCTTTGCGGACTTTAGCATCAACAAGCTGTTTCTTGTTACAGCTGTAAAGAGCTGTGATTAGCCTGCTGCACACATAAGAGGCACATTAAACCATTTAGTTGTGTTTAGCAGCTCAGCCCCTTCTTCGGGTTCTCTCTTCACCACTAAACACTTTAACTAAACAATGACTAATGAGGCCAATTTGCTGTCAATTAATTGCACCAGGAAAGGACCCCTAATTGTGGTGAGCAAGGTGGCTGTTCTAAAGCATTGAAGGACTATATGATGGTCAGCATCCCCCCTACCTCTGCCTTGGGTCTTATTAGCATTTGTTATAAAGTGCTGTTAATTGGGATCTGGGGACAAGGAAATAAGAACTCTCAAGGCTAATTGATAGGCACCTGGGGAGGGTTTTAGTGGCTGCAAAGTTCCTTTGACTTTGGAGAGAAGTCCTGATGTTTTCTTTTTTTTGCCCTGAGAGCTGGTGACTCCTGTGTATTAGTGGGTGGGACTCTTAATTTTATCCAACAGATGGGGGTCCTACTTGCCAATAGAGAGGAAGGAAATAGGCTGGAGGAAGCAACTAATGAGGATATATAGAAGGGATTGCGACTCTTTCCATTTGTATCCAAGGTGCCCTTTCTTGGACAAGCAGTTAGACCACTTAGATGAAGCTTATGGGCTTTCTTAGGCAGTTTCAATACTGTTTGCATCTGTGTCTTGGAGGTATTAAATAGCTTTTGCAGTATTATAGGTCTGTAGACTGGGAATAAGAGCTGTATTTTTTTAATGTATTTTGTGACTTATTGACAAAATACTGTACTGTTGAGCAGTCTTGTAATTTGAGATTGAGGAGTAGCCGCCCCACAGTGGAAAGCTCCATCTAAGGGTCTTAGGTGCAGGGCACTGTTTATCCAAGGGGAACAGTCCAGCCATCTGACTGAATTTCATGTGAGTGCATTTACAGGGCTCAGAGCTGTTTTCCAGCTAGGTGTCCACTGTCCCTCTGTTTGCATTTTTTATTCTGTCATGCCCGAGTTGAGTTCCTAGTCCTGTGCTTCCTGCCCTTTTCTCACAAACCCACCCTCCTGCTGCGTTGAGGTGTTGTGTGAAGTATGAAAAGCATGAAAGCTTTTCATGATGGCACTCATGAAAGCAGAGTGCCATCAGTGCAGGAGCCAGGAACTGCTGCCCCCAGCCTGTAAGTACCCCTTGAACCACTTACGCTAGGCAGTGGTTCCCATTCCTGCTGCTTTGTGCCTGTGCTGTGTCTCGGTGCTCTGATCAAAAGGCAGGGATCTGAACTGTTCGGGAGCTGTGGCATGGGTCAGGTTCAGCATAAATTCCATTAGGAGAAGATCTCTAGAAGCATTGCTTTAGCAAGGGTGGCCTCGATGCTTTCTTGTTTCATCTCCCATTGCCCTCCTGGGAAGGTACTCAGGAGCTGGCCTCCTGCTTGTGAGCTTGTGTCTCTTAACCTTTGGGCTTACTCATTTACTGTGACATTAGGGGTGTAGCACTGCTCCTTGCCTACTGCCTTGAATTAGAACGCTGATCCAGCTCACCCACACCATCCCAAGTAATATCTCAGGAGGAGTTTTGAGCTCTGAAGGGCTTTGGCCATAAAAGGCAAGGATAACAACAGCAGATGTTTGCGTGTTTGCTTGTTTGTGGTTTCCTTGCTGCCTCCCGTATGCAGCCCCTGGTCTGTAATAACTGCTATAGCGGGTGTTTTTGTGGAAACAAATCACCTGCTTTCATCTGGAGAGCAACAGTGATTGTGCTGGGGGAGCATGATCTATTTTTCATGTCTCAGTCTTTCTTATTATTTAAATTAATGTGAGTTGCAGTTGTCATGAAGTGAAGGATTGACGGCAATTAACTAGAACAGGTTTGGTGCAAGCTGTTTCTGCACAAGCCTGTTCTACCTAGTTCTGTCACTGTGTCTTGCCTGGGACTTGAAATCTCCCACACCAGCTCTGACCTTCTGCCCCTCCTGCCCTGCAGCACTCCCAGTCCAGGGCACCATACAGTATCTCTGCCCTTGCGTCACTCCTGCCTTGCAGCTCCCCTTCTCTTGAAATGTGAGCTTCTCTCACGGAGAATGGCAACTGCTTGCTTTGGGATTTGTTATTTACTGTCGGTGACATGGAAGATGAGATGCTGGGCTGGGCTTGTCCTGTAGATGTGAAATGTAGAAGAAACGAATACGTGAGTTCCAAGTCATTCTTGTCAGTGTTCATTTCCATCTCTCCAGAATCAGTCCCTGCTGTGGGTGGGGCATCCTCCCTCTCTGGGGATGGAGCAGTGGGGTACTACATTGTGCTTCCTTTCATGTCTGTCTCTGCTCCCCACCCCAACCAGGGGGATCCTAAGCACAGCGTAATGGATACCCAATATGATTTACACTGAAAGAGTGGAAAAAATCTGGCAATCTTATCTTTTTCAGCAGTACCAGAGACCCTGGCAGTGCTTGCCCATGGGCCCTGGAGCCACTGGGGTCCAGCAGCAGCCTGGTTTCCCCCGAAGGAAAAAGGTGTTAGTCGGAATATGAAAATGCCTGGAAGCGCTGTTTAGCTGTAGGACTCACCCTGCTGTGGGGCTGCAGCCTGTGTGTTTGCCTCTGTTAATGGTTCAGAGAGGCCAGACACAAAAGAGTTTTCCACTTGAGGGTCAACAGGAGACGGCTGGGAAAATGGAGGCTGTGACACCCAGAAGATTCTGGTCCCAGGAGGTTTTATTCTCAGCAATCCTTCTTCCAGCAGTCTGGGACCTGTGAAAATGTAATACAACCCACACATGGGAAAAAATAATAAGGTCAAAGCTTCTCATTTTAAGGCTGTCCTAAAAAGGTGTGTGCAAAGTAATGACAAGTGCCAAGGAGGCAATGCTAACTGTTGCTGGTGCTGACAGTTTTGGCATTTTAACATGCTGGCTTGACGCCCTGAAAATTAAAAGTCTCTGACTTTTTATCTGAGTGAAATTATTGTCCACTGGCTTTGGATTCTAAGCAGATGTAGCCAAGCCAGGTTTTAAATTTAGAGGGAAATTACTTCCTGCCCTATTCCCCCTTGTCTTAGCCTTTCCTTGCCTTCTGACCAAGGTGGCAGCTGAAAGGAACCAGCCATTATATTCCTAACAGGATTTCAGCCTTGGATGTCCTTTTCACCCTCATCTGAAAAACCAGCAAACCAGATATGACCGTCTGGACACATGCTCTTCCTCTTGGGCATTCGGTAGGCATGGTCAGATCTGCTTGCACTGGCTGAGTTTACTTGATCGTCTGTGAAGTGAAATGTCTTGACGGCTTTGGAAAGTGGCAGTTTATGAATGTCCCAGCTGGAGCTCTGCTGCTGCCCTGTAGTGGCTTTTGCTGCTCAGTCATTTTGGCTGGCATTGCACCATTCTACTAGGACTTTCACACTGGCCCACAGCTCCACCTGCTAGTCCTGCTTGAGTTTAGTCCTTCTTGGTTTGCAGCACGGCTTGTTTTTCCTCTTGCAGATATTAACCCCTTGAGGTTATGGTAATATTCCAAAAATGTGGTCTAGCCATTGGTTTTACTCCTGGGCTCTGCTTACCCAGGTTTGCCAGTGCACCATGGAGGAGTTGTGCTGAGGATGCTCCAAAGTCACTGTCCTTGTGTCCTTTGACAGAACAGCTGGGCCACAACTCTTGCAGAAATAGCAGCCTCTGATGTTTTTTCCCAGGCTAAGCCCTTCTGTCCTCTCCTGTGCATGTTGGTCTTCTCTCAGGTCTGAGGTGGCCCTCCAAGTGGCTTTGTTCCCAGTAAGTAAGAGTAGCAGTTTGGATTTCTGCACCAGAACTTACAGGGCTCAGACTCTGTTCCCGGTCTGCTGGCTGGAACAATGCACAGGTCTGTGCTGAGCCATGGGACAGGGAGTTCTTCTCACCCACTGGGAAAGAAAGGAGGTGAGTTTTCCATATCTCCAGGGGTGAGTTTCCATCCCCTCTCTGAGGAACCTGTTCCTGTCTCTGACTTTCTGAAAGTAAAAGCTTTTTCCTTGTTTTGAGTCAGAATTTTCCCTACATTGCAGCTCATGTTTGCTGCTTTTCAGTGTTCACTGTGCACATCTGAAAAAAGCCTGCCCGTCTTTTCCGCACATTCCCACTCGCTTTTTGTAGAGAGCAATAAGATCTCCGTCAGCCTTCTCTTCTTCAGACTGAACAGACCCCTCTCTCGTAGGTTCTCCTGGGAAGTCATGTGCTATAGTCCTCTGACCATCTTGGGAGCCTTCCAGTGGACTTGCTCCACTGTGTCAATGGCCTTCTTGTACTGGGGAGCCCAAAACTGATCTAGTGCCTGAGATGCTGTCTAATAAGCACCATGTAAAGGGTTTTAGACGCTCCCCTCCACTTACAGGGTTACTCTCCTGCTACTATAACCCAGGATGCTTGGTCTTTGCTGCAAGGGCATATTGCTAACTCATGCTGAACCTAAAGGACCCCCAGATGTCCTGGACTGCTTAAGCCTAGCACTTTCTCCCTTCCAGAAAATGTCAAGGTGGTTGGTCCCTAATGAGGGACTGTGATTGTGATGCTTCTTCTTCAAAGAGTGTAAAGCACCCTTTGTCTATTGCCTCTTTTTAATCAAGGAGTTGGTAGCAAACAAGGCAAGGAACAAGGGTTGACACTGTGATATCTTCTGATCCTTATATCTGAGCTCTCAGCTAGTTCACCATCCAGAGCTGGGTACATGCCAGCCACTCCTTTGTGCTTCTTTTCCTCTCCTTTCCAGCCTGTCTTTCTTAGAAAGCGTGTGTCTGAGTTACAGGCCAGTCGTAAGAGCTGTCTCACCCCAGCTCTGCCACCCCAATGGGTTTATAACACTGTGAATCTGCGTGAACATCCGATTCCTCCTGTTTTTTCACCATGATACTTGCACTGGTGCACAGGCATCTGAGATGGCCCCCCAGCTGTCCTGCTTTCACAAGGCATGCAAAAGCCTTTCATATTGTGTTGTCCCCCAGCTTCTCCCTCACTGCCCTCTGCATCGTCACTTCTCCACAGATCATGGCAATCCTTTCCCAATGCACCTGGCTTAAATCCCTCCTTGCCTGGGTGAGTGAGCCTGCTGGAAAATAGATGTCTGCCTCACTTCGCTCGACAGGTCCTCTTCCTTCGAGGGGGTCCCACGGTCATCGATACTCAAGTGTTGTCCATGAGTTTGGGGCCTACACAGAGGAGCTAATGAGCTGTGGGTTGTAAACAATGTTCCTGTGAATCCAGCAACATGGCTGGAGGTAGTGAGTCGCTGTCTTCAGGCTTCATTTCCTTTTCCCCACCTAGCTTATAGGCAGCTTTGCCTCAAAAGGACCATCAGCCACTCCTGCCAGGGAAGGGGAAGGAGAAGCTGCTGTCTGTTTACTCTGTGGTAAGCAAAGCAGAAAATGATGTTGTTTCATTCCTCGCTACACACAAATTTGGAAGCTGAAAATATATTAAAAAAAAAAAAAAAAGGATTCCTTTTTAGTCAAACTCCTTCACCAGCTGACATGGAGTGTGAAGCACGGAAGCAAGACATGGATGTGAGAGAGGAAAGACTGCAACAGCTGGCACACTCCACACCTGGAGGTGCCTGTTCAGGACCTAATGCATGGTCACTCTGGTCCCATGACACAAACTCAGCTTGGAAGGTTTTTAAGGATCTCGAATGCCCAAGTCATGGCTGGTCTTGTGAATCTTAAAGACTCTACTGTGGCTTTGGTGCTGTGCCGTGTGGGGTGCAGTCATCCAGAAGCTGCCTACTGCAAGTAGCCCATGGGGGATCCCTCTTGGCTGAAAGATGTCACAGAAACCAGTAACTAATACACCCTCTGAGTCAGTGCCTTGAAGCCTGGCATCCTGCAGGAGGATGTAGAACTCCATCTGGGACTCTTTGGAGTGTAAAAATTAGCTGGAATGATACTTGGAAGCTGCTGACCACTTCCACGCAGCCTTGGGGCAGGCAGGCAAGTTCTTAGAGGTCATTTTGGGAAGACCCCCAAACTTGTCCAAACACACAGCATTGCAATTGCAGCAAAGGCCGTTTCTACCTGCAGACCCTTGAAATACAAACTACACAACATTACATACTACTCTGATGTAATTTCAGAAACCCAGGTAGCAGCGAGGAGGGTGCAGCCTGTGAGATGAGTTTGTGGCTGGCTCTGGTTAATAGGCAGGTAGATTATTAAGCCAGGCAAGCTGCCCTCCATAATTGTGCTTCTAACAAGGTCATACTTTCTTTTGTCTTCGCAGTTCCACCAAAGATCTCCAATATCTCCTCGGACATCACCGTGAACGAGGGCAGCAATGTGACCCTGGTTTGCATGGCAAATGGGCGTCCTGAGCCTGTCATCACCTGGAGGCACCTCACTCCTACAGGTAAGAAATCCAACTGGATTCAATTTCTGGACTGTGCGGTAGTTTCTTTCTCTTCCAGCATCAAAGAAAATTTCAGTAGCAATATAGGCAGCTATAGAAAAGGGGCAAGAATCTTAAATGTACTTCAAGCTTGTTTTGTGGTGTGAATTCCCAGGGACAATAACCAGGTTTTCCAAGTGAACAAATGAAATTACTTCAATAGATGCTCTACAGAATTGGACCTGTAATTCTATTTAGCTTAGGTCTTCATCTAGTTGTCCCAGTCGCTACTCCTGGTAATGCACAGCACAGTGGTGGAGATAAAGTGCCACTGGTGCCAGACTGAGGAAAAAGGATTTCTGTTGAGACACTACATAAAAGTGGTTCTCTCTGAAAACCATGGGATTTGCTTCCTACTGATTTACCTTAAAAGGGAGAGGCATGCAGTGGCCCAGTTTATTTCATATTACTCTCCACTTTGGCAGACAGCCAGAAGTCTTGTGTCTTCTGAGATGAGTAAAGAAGGCATTTGATCTTCAAGGTGAGTGAAGAGCAGGATGGTGACAGAATAAAGGAGAACTCACCATCTTTGTTGTGCTGACTGTGCCCTCCATGCTCAAGGACTTGGCAAGGTTGGAAGGAGACTATCCTTTCAGTAGCCAGACTCTGTGGTGTTAGCAGCTTGGGTTGCAAGGAAACCTTCAACCCATAAAGATTTAACAGTAGGATGAGAACAAGAAGTAGGTTCCTATCCCTCCATATCATGTCCTTGGAGGAGAGAAGAACTCTTTAGCTGATATATTTTCCTATCAGATACTCTTTAATCTAAAATGCATGGGGAAAGCATGGATTAGCCCCATATGAATGGTCTTCTGTGATACTCCCATATATATAAAAGGTTAAAGAGGATTTGAGGTAGGCAGAGAACATTCTGCACGTGCTACAGATAATGCAGCTTTCTACTGCAGTTCAGCAGCCAGAAAAGGGGAGAGTATTGCAGAAGGAATGTCGGAGAGAGAAAGGTAAAATTGTGCATTGGAACAGAGCTTAATCTAAGAGCTACATCCAGAACCCCCTGGATTTGGAGCCTGTGGTTGATGTTGGGGTTATTTAGATTTCCTGTCTTTTCTCTTCAGCCAAACCAAAGTTCTCCTGAGCTTTAATGTATATGAAAGCCAGATATGCAGTTTGTATTTCTGGCCCATTTCTTGCAATGCCAAGAAAAGAAAGATGGGGAACGCCTACCAGGAAGAGGTGGGAGCAGGGCTAATGAGGGGATCACTACTCCTCCTGTGGTATCATCACTACCTGACTTTTCTCTTCTGTTTTTTTCAGAATTAAGCACGACTATGCCCTTTGCATTTATAGGAAAATAGAACCTATTTTTTTTTATCTTTAATTATGTATATAGAATCTTCTAGCTCTGGTATTTCTTTTCTTAAAGTTTACTTCATATCAAATCTTCCATCTTACTGCTGCATCAGTCTTTCAGTTCTCTAACTCTTTTCTTGTATTCAAGTAAAAGATACTCCCTAGCTATTCTGTGAGCACAGCCTAACATTGAGTTAAGGGCGTTAAATCTTCAAGAAATCTAAGACCTCAAACACGAGAGGCATTCTTCAGAGCAGTAGGAAGATTCTTGTCCTGACTCATCACTTTGGCTGTTGGTGCTTTGTGGGGTTTTTTTTTAGTTGTACCACCTGCTTCATTGTATCAGACACAGATTTCTTTTCTCCTTTTTACAAAAGTCTCCACAGAACAAATCTTCACTCTGGCTATCCCCTCTGGTGAGCAACAGAACTGAAGAATCCCATCCCTACTTTGACTGCGGGGATGGTTTTCTTGGCTCTGTTGTTCGGTTTTCCACCATGTCCCTTCACATTTTTTCTCCCATGCTGTGTGTCTCAGAGGTGTTGCCTTGTTAGCATCCCTGAACACCATCTCGCTGACTCCTTTCCAGTCCTTCCTCAGTCCTCCTCCGTACAGTGAAGCCTGCCAAGCACCTCCTTCATAACAAACTAGAGGTTATGATGAAGGGCAGGCAGTCCTCAGTCTGTCACCTCCATGTGTCACTGATTGTGGTTCTCTCTTTTTCCCCATCTGAACCCATCTGCTGTCTTTTACAGATACAGAGGAACTGCTTTCAGGCAGACATCAGGTCTTTGAGCAGCATAAAGCCCAGTAAGACACTTGTCTCAAAATGGGAGACAGAAGGGCTTCTTTTAAATGTTTTCCTTGAGGTTGACAATTAATATAAATTCCAAATCTCTTCCAGAGCTGCTGCAGTTGGAAACGTGTCTTATCTTGGAATCTCCCTTTTCCAGAACTGCAAGGCATTTTGGTTCCATTTATGCGAGTTTTGAAGACATCTGCTATGCATCAAAGAGCTATTTTAGATCCTTTTAAAGGTTTCTGAAATGTATCTCTCTCCTTCAATTTTTTTCATGGTTAAACTTGTGACTGCAGAACTGGAAGAAAGAGTGTTATTGAGCTTGTGTGGGAGGTTTTGAATGGACAGGTAGTGAAGTTAAACCCATATCGGGGGGCCAGAGGGCCGAATTACTTTTTCTTTGTGCACTCTCCTCAAGGAGTTCATTAGCAACTTTGTCTGCTGTTTCTTTCATTCACTGACTTCGTCAATAGTGTTTGTTGGCTAATTACCCAAGTTAGGACCACAGAAATGATTTCTTTCTTCTTCGCTGGGAAGTGGAAGATACAAATGCAAAGGGAAGGCAGTGTTGGTACTTATGCAGAGAAGGTAGGGATGCATATGATAGTTTGTTTAAATGCTGCGATCATAGCTTACTTATCTGTTAAAAAAAATGATTATAAACTACTGTGTTGCTTCCTGTTCTGGTTCTTCAGTGAGCAGTAGAACCAGGCATTTTTCTCACTTCAACTATAAGTCCTGATTCCGTGAAGCAGCTCACAGAAAAAATACCTCTCCTAATCCTGTGAGATAACTAAAGTGTGACTAAGGTTGATGACTGTAGCACTGACACCTGGGAGGGAGGCAGGTAAGGGGAAAAATACTTTAGTAATTCAATGGCAAATGACAATATAGATCAGCTTTAATTTGATGAAAGCAGGAATGACATTACTTGGAATGATGCAAGTCCTTGCTCTCCTCTTGCATTCCTCTTCAGATGATTGACAGATTGTATTTTGACAGAGCAGGTGGAGAGAGTCACCCAGACCCTTTTCTTTCTTACCTGACAGGCTATTGTTCTGTAGGACATTGGCAGCCTGGTCTAAGTAGTTGTGGATAATTTAACAGGCATTGCCTGGGAGCACAAACAGCTTCATTAGCTCTTCTCCTCCAGCCAGCAGAGCTCTTTTCTGGGATCACTGACCTGCAGCTTCCAGCAGCAGGCTAGCACATCCCTCCCTGCACATGGACTGATCCCTTTTCTGTCATTCAGGACACAGCTGCGGGCTTATTAAGCCTGCCATACCCAGTGACTTTTGCCATCCTGGTTTGTGACGGTAAGCCGTGGCAAAGACTGTAAAACTGAAGATCTGAACTGGATTTGTCAGGAGATTGTGATGTGTTCAGTTAGAGTGGGGGTGAGTGTTGATGATGTCCTATGCAGACTGCGTGGATTAGCAGCTGTCAGCATTAGGAATACTTCACTAGGGAACACTCTGTAGCCTCTCATCTCTTGAAAGGGACAGAATCGAGACTCTTCGTACAAAATGTGGGTGGTACCCTATTGTTTTGTTCTCCTTAATATTAGCTCATAACCTGCCTGATCCATGGCCCGCAAAGGTATAGGTTATTTTTTGTCACTGAATGCAAAAACCTCAAATGTGCTGTAGCTGCACCACATCCTGGACAAGGTCCCGGCACAGGACCATATATCACTTATCACACTGATAGGGTCTGTGAGGGCTACCACAGGCAGCCTACCCATCTATGGGTAGTTATGTTAGGAGGAGCTCTGATTTCCCTGTACCTTGCACCAGGAAAACAACTAACACAGCCAAGAATCCAGTAAAATAGTTCAGAGATGGTAGCCAATGCCTGCTTTTGAGCCTATCTTAGTTTTACTTCATGTCTCTACTGACTTATGTTTATTCGGGCTAATGTGTCTTCTTCCTGTCTGTAAGATGCTGAGATTATGGTCCAGAGGCTTTATAATTTATCATTTCTCATCTCTATGTCTTACTGAGAGCCAAGCTAGGTGCCTGATTGACTGAAAAAGAGCTTCCTGGGGAGAAGAAAAATTAATGTACATTTATAATTTTACCAATAAACTGTCCAGGGAAGCCCTAAAGAGTGGCCTCTTTTGAATTGGGTTAGCAGCAATATGAACACAGACAGTTGTTGTGAGGTCTTTGGATTACCAGAGATCTCACTGCCAATCCTTTTGCTGTGCATGGGCAGACAAATGCAGAAGGAAAAGCCCTCTCCTGTCCTGAGAATCTTGTACTCGAGCTCCCAAGAGCAGTACCATTCATATTTCTGCTTCTTTGCCACAAAGCATCAGTGGTTGAAACCTTCCCAAGGTCCTTGTTTGTGGGTGCTCTGGCAAATGCCTTTAGTCCCCATGTTGATGACAGCCCAAGAGCTGGTGACAGGGAGACAAAGCTATTTTGACCAAAGTTGAGGAATTGAGTCTTTCACTGATTATGCATAACCACCTGAGGAACAAGCAATTCCCTTTTCCTAGAGAAGCTACAGAGTATGAAACCTGTATAAAGCCACTATGTATCCCATTCTTGAACCGACTTGCTTGGCCTCAGCCCAGCAAGGCCACTTGATGGAGAAGAAAACACTCTGGATTCTTCTGAATTTCACCTGACAGTCTAAAGATACCCACTTTGGCTCAGAAAAGGAGCTTAGATATTACAGTGGTAATCACAACATAAGACGAACCAGTCTAGAGCAAAGCAGATAAGTATTGATTGCAACACCCAAGTCTCATGTCACAGCATAAAATGAAAGGAGATGAGAAGGCTTGTCAAATATGCCAGTCTGATTCTCCCTAGAGGGTGCTAGAAATTTGCATTGAGTCTTAGGGAATTTACCATTGCCCGGGAAGTTTAGGAAGGATGAAGAATACAGAAATGTGCCCGCATGCCCTGTGTAATTGAGATGGTATACATATAATATGTTTATAAACAGCTGTAGAACTCATTGCCATGGAAAGTTATTTAAAGACGAGAACTTGGCAAGACTCAGCCAGCTTGTGTATTCCTGAGGATAACGTGAACAAATCTGGATATTCTTGTTATTCACAATAAAAATATTGAAAAGGATGTTAAACTTCATGCTTTGGGGCTCAGAGATCAGGATAAAACCTAAAGTGAAAGAGACAGATTATTTCACGCCCTCGCTCACTTGTGTATTTTCCTTCAGTACATGCCAGCCTCCTTGTAGAGCTGAGCGCTGAAGGGAGCAGAGACAGAGAGCTTTCTGAAGGCATGAGTTAAGAAGGCCATATTGGTCATGATGGGCAACTTTGATCATTATGTCCTGTGTTTGCATGCTTCTCATTGCTGCCTAAGTCCGAAGCCTTGTTGCTTCACTTTGTGCAGCACAGGAAGTCAGAGTCACCACAAGTCAGCCCTGTGGCCAGTAGGTACTGATGAGTGGGAAGCAGGTTTTTTGTTTATCTAAACCGTTTGGATTTAGCCCGCCTTTCTTCTCTTCTCCTAAAACCTCAGTAAAACAGTTGTGGAGAGAAGCAGTCTTGTTTTGGGAGGCTTGGGGTGGGTTTTTTGTTCGGATTTGATAGGGGTTTTGTGGCATTACTGTGCCAGCTCTTCTTACGTCACAACCTTCTCCCCGTGAAACTGTCTCAGGAAACTTGCGGTTTACAAGGTATTTGTTTAACAAAACAACTGAGGCATTTGATGATTTTTTAAACAGGTCTCCTTTTCCTCTTTTTTTTTTTCTTCTTTCATCTTCGAAATACTTTCTGGTAAAAATGGGGTCTCATCTTCCACAGAGACCTTTCACTTTGCCTCTTATACACTCACAGTTTGTTTTAGCACACTTTCTGAGATGTCTTTTTCTCTTGATCTAGTCTTCATCTTATCCAATATGTAGGGGGAAAAAAAAAAGAAAAAGGAAGAGGATACTGGCTCATGAAGAGCCTGGGAAACAAGCCAAACTTTAGACTTTTTCAGGTCTTCTCCAGAAGGCATCCAAAGTTGTTTCAACCTCTATTTGGTTCCCACTTGCACTTGCTCCACATTTCTTATATTTTTAGAGGTCTGTTTTTCCTAGGGCCCACAAGCTAGATCCCCATTGCCTCCTTCCTCACCTCTAACAAACTTGAGTCATGATGGTGCTCTCTCCCCAGCAAATTTTATCTTCTTCCTTCTATGCCCAGCTACACATGCACTGCACAGGGATCCTTCCTCCTGTAGTCATCTTGCAGTAATGCCCCATTCAGTTTCTGTGGGCTGTGATGCTGTTTCAGTACGAACACTGTTTATGCATGAAATATTCATTTTTTTTAACAACTTTGATTTCTCTCTCCTGTCCCAGGGCAGGGAGGGAGAGCAAGGCCTCATGAGTATTTTGGCATTTCTGAGGAAACAGACAAATAAAGCTGCTGTGAGGAGGAAATCTACCCTGCTGCCTTCAGCAGTGGTTGGAGGGGAACATGTGGAGTCTTCCGGTCAGCGCTTGGCTGCTCCACCTCTGGCGAGATCTTCTGTGCTGTTGCTGGCGAGATGTGGCAGTTCTGTACCAAGTTAGTTGCCTTCCTGCCACATAAAAATGTTGCTCCTTACAGCAGGTTGGAGTCTGGTAGAGTTGCCTCCTTTTTATCTTCTCCCAGATGGGTACCAATTCTAGTTGGTCATGCTGTTAAAGTCTTTTCCATGGCATTTTAAAGGCTGAGCTGGATTGTGTCCATATGAAAACTTTCTTCCACCTACAGAAAAGCAGCATTTTTGTAGTTCACTGCAGGCTGTAATATTACTGTCTTTGCAGTGCTATGCCTTACCCTCAAGCTTAGTGCTGCTCAATGGGGACACACTTGTTTAGCTGGGACATCCAGGAATAGCCAGCTACTTTCCCTCCCCTACCTCCATGAGCCAGGAGTCGTGAAGGATCCCAGAGAGCTGGATGTGGGAGCGAAAACTGAGCACCCCAGAAGATGAGCATTCAAAATCTCCCATAATTAATGATGACAGGAAAAGGAATTGCCATGTGCTTTCACAAGCAGGATCGCAGCAGCAGCTTAATGAACTTTCCAGTTCTCCATCATTCCCACCCATTGCACAGACCCATTGAAATCAAGGGACTTTTTTGCCCTGACTAGGACAAAAAGAGGATAGGTCTGCTAGGCCTGCCCTCCTGAGCATGGTAGATGCAGTCCATATTGCTTGCCTTTCCCTACCAGCCTTCCTTGTTCTCCAAACACACCATTCAGCACTCTGGTAGTCAACTACAGCAAAACAGAGTGTTTGAAGAGAAGGTTACTGAGTGCAAGACACTGATGAGGGGTGTGTGTGTGTGCTGCTGTGTCTCCCTCTAGTGATCTGAACTCGCGAGCCTGATTTGTGTCCTTTGTGCTTGGAGCTGCTGGTTTGGTGACAGAGTTTCTCTGGGTTCACCAGAGTAAAGGGGTGGGTATTTTAGGACTGGGTCCCATTCCACCTGCCACCTGGAAGTTGTATTCCCATTGGCAGCTCTGTGTTTGCACCTGTAGTTCTCATCTGAAAATATAAATGTGCTTGTAAAGATACAGAGAGGTTGATTGTGAATTAAAGAGAGAAAAAATTCATAGCACGTTAAATTGAATAGTTTCAATTCAAACATCCTTAAGAAAGCTAGCCTTACGAAGAAAATGGGGAGGCTGCAGGTTTTTTTTTCCCTTGTAGCTGTAATCTATAAGTAGTTTCACTTTAGGCAAGCATATTTCTCACTCTCTCTTCACAGCAGGAGAGAGACACACTAATAAAAAGGGAAAGTTTAGGTAGCAGCATATGCTTGGTCCGTGCATTTTTTACTTTTTTTTTTTCATTTAAAGGGAGAGACTTCACCATTTTGTTATTATGCTGTTATGTGACTACAGATAATCTCAGTGGCCACACTGACTTCAGTGCCTGGTATATTCTGCCCTGGAGCCAGACCTACTGTCTCATCTCAGGACCCCAGAGAGCGTGGATGACAGCATCTGCTGCAGCACACAGGTCCTGCCAAGACAGTGATGTGTGGAGGGAGTTTCCTGTACAGCCCAAACTTTTCACCCCTTCAAGCTTCTCCTGCACAATTATCCTACTGTCTCTTGCCTCTGCCTTCACCCCCTCACCAGTCTCACTGATGAAGCTGCTTAGCTTATATATTCCAGCTCTAGAGATAGCTGGAAAATAGTGACAGAAAGAAGGGAGGGGTGTAGGGAGAAGCAGATTATTTGTAAGTCTCCTGTATGTGTAGATAGACCTAGGGCAAAGAGAAAGCCAGCTTTAGGGGCAAGACATCCTGAGCCTGCGTGCTGTGACAGCCACAGCAAGGTCAGATGTCACTCAGTCTCCTGTGATGTGGAGCTTTTCTCCCAGGCCTGAATACAGTTGTAGTGGAAGTGGGAGTCTCCCAGCTGAAGGCACTGAGCTATTTTGGTAACGCCAGGCTGCGACAGACCCTGGTGTTGTGAACACTTGTCCTCTGTTTGCTTCGTCAGCCTCCTTTGTGAGCATTTCAGAAATATGTCTTCAGAACATCCCTCCCTTTCCTGTCTGAAGAAAAGCGTGAGAGACTAAAAACATGATTCAGGGGGTTATTTTTTCTTAGGAGGTGCATGTACAAAAGCATTGTTCTTATTTCTTCATCAGATACTCTCTTTTTTCTGAACAGCACCTGAAAAATACGACTCTTCTCATGTACTGTGTGTTTTTTCATGCACTGGCTGAACAAATCATCCTTTCTCATAAACTCCCAGCGAGCGCCCACCGCAGTGTTACTGCAGCAGAGGAGCAAAGCAGAGGGGCCAGGAGGGGATGGGGTGTGCAGGCCCATCCAGGGAAGCAAGAGCTGTCCTCCGATGCAGCCTTTGAATTTCATGCCCCGTTTGGAGTGACTTGAGCCTTTGGAAAGATAAGCATGTCCTGCCAAAGGATCAGTACAGGCTGCAAGGTAGAAAAGTGTAATGCAGGTATTGATGGTCTGGAAAAGGCATTGATCATGGGAGATTTCAGTTGTATTGACCGAGGGCTGTGGCAGATTGGAAGGGTCGCGGAATGAGGGCAGGGCCCTATCTCTGGCGCTGTAGAGCGCACTCAAAGAGCCCTCACCTTGTCCGGGCTTGTATCCCAGGAAAGTCACCAGTGGGAGATGAGATTGCTGCAGTCTGGGGAAGGCAAAGGGAAGAGCAATGCAGTCTCCCAGGGGCTCCTTAGGCTCCTCATAAGGGTGCTTGTGGGTCACTGTCCTGTTGCATGTGCCTGGCTGAGAACTGCTGGCAGGATCATCCTAATTAATGGCCTCTGTAATGGTCACCATATATCACTGACACCCTCCTTCCCTGCTGTGCAGCCTGTAGGTTTGTAAAAGCTGCATGAGTATGCAGGTGCACACTGCTGCATGCGTTATTTGTGAGCACTCGACTGTGTTTATTTGTATGTTCACCATGCTGGTGTCTGTCCATGCCATTTTCTGCACAGGTAAACCTTCTGATGTTTACCAGCCTTATCCACCAGCCTTAAAGGCTTGCATTTCCTTTAGGGTAGAATTGTGAAACATAGCAGTAAGCATGAAAAATAAGAGCAGAGTACCTGCCATGGTTCTGTACACCTGTCTAAACCCTGTCAGTACATGCTAAACTACAGCTGCACGACAGGGACAAAGATTTAGTACTTTTAGAGTCAATCATGATAGGAGACAAAATTTCAGAAGTTCCCCAAACTGCAGAAGTTCAGGTCAGGCTCCAAACTCTTCAACTCCAGCCTCTCTCTGACATGCTTGCTTTTATCTACTGCATTTATCTCTGCTGTACTTGGGCATCTTCCAAGCAAATAAATAATTGGATCCTGCTTCTGTCTCCCCTTCTGCCCAAGGGACTTAAAGTTAATTTGTGCTGACTGCTGGGCTTTGGGTATGTGGTGGGTTGACCTTGGCTGGATGCCAGATGTCCACCAATCTGCTCTCTCACTCTGCCTCCTCAGCAGGATGGGGCAGGGGGAGAAAATAAGATGGAAAAAACTTGTGGGTCAAGATAAAGGCAGTTTGATAAAGCAAAAGCAAAGGCCACTTGCAGAAGCAAAGGAAAACAAAATATTTATTTTTACCCTCTACTTGTCACCAGCAGGCAATCTTCAGCCTCTTCTCAGGAAGCCGGGCTTTAGTACACGTAGTGGTTTCTTCAGAAGACAAAAACATCATAGTAAGGAATGCCCCTACCCCTTTCTCTTGGCTTTTATTGCTGGGCAAATGCCTAATGCTATGGACTATTTCTTTGGTCAGTTTGGGTCAGCTGTGTCCCCTTCCAAGATCTCACTCATCTTCAGCCTACTGGTGAAGAGGAAATGTTGTTGAGACAGCCTCGATTCTGTGCCAGCGCCCCTCAGCAATACAAAATCCTGGTGTGTTATCAACACCTTTCTAGCTCCCAGTGCAAGGCACAGTGCTCTGAGGTCTGCTGTGGGGAAAAGAAACTCCATCTCAGCCAAACCCACGCCGGGGGAGAGGCTGCTGTGCAGAAGGACCCCAGGGCACGTATAGGTAGATGGTCCTTGCGCTGTGAAATTCTAAGTGACCCTATTTCCTGTGGGGAGCACTGCAACCATTTGACAGTTGTGAGGAGGATGGCTTGTGGCTCTTGGGAGCTTTCCAGGGGACAACACAGGGAAGCCCATGTTCTCTACATATTCCTTCAGCAAGCTTCATCTTGGATGCCTGGAGCTGCAATTACCGTGACTTGAGTGAAATACAGACTCATGGAGAGGCAAGTCACTCCGTGCAAGAGGCTGGGATGGGTCTTGGAATCCGTGCACAGAGCAGAGGCTGTAAGGGACTTGGGAACAAAGAAAAGTCACATTTGCCATGCAGCATCTTCTGCGTGACACCCAGGGAAGATGAGGGAAGGAGACTGTTAACTTGAACAGACAAAAGTAATTAGAGGACTAAAATAATAGATTAATGAGCAGCCAGTGTCAGGGGAACTTATTAATTATCAGTAAAGGATTTCCTTCAATGTGCAGGCTGGCCGAGGGCATGCAAGATAGCAACTAAAACTCAAGTCCCATTTAAGGAAGCTGCTAAGGAATTAGCAGCACTGGGTGTCTGGAGAACGATAGCAGAGGTTGACTTTAATGCTTGCTTTGAATCTCGTGTTCTGTGTGGCTCAGGTAATGGCTGAGGATGAGGGGGATCTGGGAAACACTAGATTGTATCTACCCGATGTTAATAATGGCTCAATAAAAATGCTCTGATAAGAACACATTAAAGTTGCACAGTTAAGCACTCACAAGCCAGGTAAGGTGAGATTTAAGGTTGCAGATGCAACCTTAACTCTTCTCCTACTGAGTGTACCTTAGCAGGCAGCCTCTAATTAAGGGGCACTGGGCTATTGCTCAAGTTATATATCACAACACCGGTTAATGCTCTCTTTGGCTTTGGACAGGTGCACACAGTGTCTTGTAATATTGTTTGTCTGTGTGTGCCTGATGAAACAGAGTCCATTTTAATTATGGCACTGAGCACACTGCATTAGTTGTACTGGAACAAAGCAGAGTGGTTTAGACCATGAGGTCCATTTAGACTGTTCAGTTCTCTCAGGTCAACATTTCATATGTCAGAAAGCAGTAGTCATGGAAGATGTTGACATTAAGGGCAAGTTGTGTTGAAAATGGAGCTTTCCTTTTTAAGGACTGATTTCTGCTCCTTTAGCTCAACATATTGTGGTCTTTTGCCTTACTGAAGTATTCAGACTGTTCTCAGGGTGAGATGGTACTCTGTCCCATCAGACTGTGCCACAAAACAATGCCTTTCTTCTATCACCCAGATGGAGGTAACTGTTCATATATCAACGTGTTTTCCATTTAACATTCCTGCATTTACAGCTCTGAGTCTCATTGCATGTACTAGGGTTGTGATATAATGGGAAAAAGATAAAATGTAAAGGGCAAATTTGTTCTTGGGGAGCATTGCAGAAGTGAATGGATTCAGTGGTTTTAAACCAGACGTTGTAGATCTGACATCCTTCCTTAGCAGTAATGCTGAGTTGTTAGCCTGCTCATTGAACACAAAGTTCTTTGAGGAGAAGCCACTCCTTCTGCTGTCCTTGAGTAAAAACCTCTGTCTTTCCCTGCATACTCTCACTGCAGCAGCCTGAGATTTCTCAGAAGCCACCGGCCATGCATTTGGAAAACACAATCTGCAGCATTCCTGCTATCCCACTGCTATCCCACCGCTATCCCACCGCTCGTCCTTGCAGCTGTGTAGGGAGGCCTGCTTTGGTTGTGTTTACACCAAATATTCAGCGCTGTTGGACTATGAGTTTTTTCAAATCTCTTGGGCATCATGTGAGCTGGGGTGCAGACTTGCATGTGAGTTTGAGAGCATCTAAAGGAGCTCAGATGCCCTGAGCTTTATTTTTTGCATTTTGGATCACTGTCTAAAGAACAGATGGGGTAACAGGAATGGCAAAGGCAAGGGCAGCAGTTTTAGCCGCAGCCAGAGATCTGTAGATATTTTTAAAGGTTTCCAAATGTGTTTTGTCTGTCCTCAGCAAGAAACTATTGAGTTGTGAGAGCTGTCCTTTAGAGGCAGGTGCAGGCTGGTCTGAGTGGAGCAGAAGCTCAAGAGGGTTACGTGTGAAAAGGAAAGGTCACATAAGCCCAGGTGGCCCGCCAGGAGACAGGCCGGGTGGCCACAGGAGGAACAGATCTTATGTGCAAAGTATGAGAGAACAACTGCGAGGAGGAAAGGTAGGGAATTTCATAGAAAGCCCATAGTATGGTGAAATATGCTGATTAATTTCTACAGACCTGCACGGATCTGAAGGGAGCTAAAAATTTCCTCGCTCAGAGACTTTGGGGATCGCTGAGCAGAGTTTGTTTAAAAGAAATGAGCTTCATCTGAGAGGTTTTGCAACTTGTGCTAATGAGAGTCTGTCTGTCAAACTTAAGTGGCATCAAGTGGCCTAGAACAAGGGCTCTTGGGCGTTAAATGGTTCCTACCAAATACCAAGCCCATTACCACAATTGGCTGTTGTAGCCCTCTAAATGGCAAAAGTGATTAAACTGGTCGTTATGAAACGCTAAAGATGCATAATTATGAAAAATAAGGTTTGAGTAAGAGGAGATTTCAGCTCACTTGCTGCTTTGTATCTCAAGAAGGAATCAATGTAGAAACATTTTAAAAGCATCCAAGGGTTGCCCCTTGTCTGGTTTTATCCTGATGGTCTGGAAATTATGAATTTGTTTGGAAGTGAAGATGTTCTTCCAGTCTCTAGGCTGATACAAAACCTGGAGACTGAATGTCCCAAATCCCCCTCTCTGCATGAGATTGTGTTTCATTGTCCAGTGTCTCCCTTCTCTTTGCTAAGGTGAGGTCCAGTGCACAACTTCCCTTGCTCACCCTGGCACATCAGGCACTCTTGCCTTTTCTGGGAAGGAGGGAGGGATTTAAATTCTCCAAGTGTCAAGCTCAGGCAGTGCTGCGGGCATGGGCACAGGTATGTTTTCTTCTCCTATGAAATCCTCAACTGCTCCAGAGGGCTCTTCTCCATGCCACGGAGAGAGGCTTTCTAGGAGGCAGTTTAACAAAGGTCTGTGGCAAAAATCAAGTGTTAGGCTTTGGTCACTGTGCACAAGAGGGCAGGGGGCACAGAGTATCCATGGAACTCTCCACAGATGGGCAAGGGAGTTGAACTAAGATTTGCGGAGCTGTTAGACGTTGTTGAGCATAGGGTGTTGTAGCGGTGTTGCTTCGGAGCACCCCTCAGATGTTGTTCTCCACTTGAAAGGCTGGAATAGCACCAGGCACAGAGCAGAATATAAGCACAGGGGTTCTCTGGCACAGCTCAGCCTACCCAGACTTCCTAAAGTTCTGATGTTCCTGGTTTGCACAGACCTTCAGCAGGAATAGCTTATTTATTCATTTTACTTTCTTTTTGGTTCTCTCCCTCTTTAGTGCCACCCCAGCTCTAGAGGAGTTTTATAGCCTCCTTAGAAAGAGTAATAGTGGTGCTGAGTTATGTACAGCCCTTGGGGCCCTCTGTTCTCTTTGGGCTGCTGCTTCTCACTAGGTGTGTGGTTGCTGAGCCACCGAGGCAAGTCCTTGTTTCGCTTGTCGAAACTAAGTGGTCACTAGGGATGTGCTGGTATTTACATTCCATTATTCCTGTATGACATATGTAATGTACTAGGAGATCCTACCCAAAACTCTGCTGACCATTCATCTCCCTCATCTGTCTGTCTCTGCTCACCTTCCTTCCTCGTGTGACAGCTGATGTTGAGTATCTTTCAGGAACTTGATTTGTTTGTAGATCAGATGCCTTTAAAAAATGATCAGACGTTGCCTGGCATCAGAGTGTGTCATTTAAAGCAGTAGTTGCTTTTAAGAAAATACTCTCTGTGTGTCATTTATGGCATTATTCATATCCCAGAAGACAAGTAATATCATCTGCATATCAATGTGAGATTGCGCGAGCCACTAGTTGGCTGATTTGCCATATAATAAAGTTGTGTTTTCCTCAGTACTCCTGTGGCTGCTTTAGTCAAAATAAAATGTACTGTGTCTTAAATGGAAAGCCAACTCTGTCTCTGCCTTTTGAAGGGGCTGCATTCTTCACAGAGATAAAGTTGTAACACACCTCTTGGCACCTACCTGTGCCTCCAAACCTAGTGCTACTCAGCCAAATTTGACCTGTCTGAAAAACTACTTGTGTTAATTTAAACAGAGTGAGATGCATCCTGAAAAGTTTCAGACCACTCTTGAGGTGCCAACTAGAGGACAGGTTGTGAAAATTATTTTATTTCAATCCGTAGATGTTTTGAAAATTGTTCTAATTTTTTTCACAGCTTCTTGCAATTTACACATAGTTGCTGGCTTAAATCCCCAGCTGTCCAGCGAAAGATTATTCTCTGTAACAGTGAATGTTTCTGTGAATTCTGGTTATGGGAATGCAGAAGTATTTCATTATTGCAGCTCTCTCTCAAAAAACACAGTGACCACTATGAAGTTCTTTGCCCACACGGTAGCTTGTAGGCATTTTTTTAAATGTCCGGATTTAAATTCCTCTGAAATCATGAATACATTTATCTAAATTTCCCATATTATTGGCCTAGCTTATGCTAAATAATAATAGGGTTGTGGTTGTCATTGTCTGTGGATTTGATGCTATGCGTGTTTGTATCAGGACCTGGCTCGCTCCAGGATTAAGCTTTCTCACTGGAAACACTTCTTTGCAGAAAAAAAAATTAGCCCAGATGCCTTGAAGGCCTTAATTTGTGTTCACAGAACAGTTTTTCACAAAGTTATGTACTAGGAGCTTGCAGGAGAGAATGAGTCAAAAACTGATCTGGGTTTCACATGTGGAACCTTTTCCCAGCATATTTCATCTTAAAATTTGGCCTGTAAGCCCCAGCTGCATGTTAATCAGTTGCTCTTGACAAGGATGGCTTGGATGACAAAAAAATGTGTGTGTGAGAAGCTCAGTTATTTAACCAAAGAGATTTTCATATAGTTTGGAAAGGCCTCGAGACCTCCTCAAAGCTTATAGCCTTCGTTGCCAGGATTTCAGTGTCTGGGAATTGTACAGGGAATTGTACCTAATCAGGGAAGCTGCAAGTTTCCAGCCCCAAAATGAATATACTATTGGTAAACATTGCCCTGTGACTGTGGTCTTACTGATATTTGCTGTTGTTTTGCTGATCTTTATCACATCACTCCAATTTGCAATTCTTTTTTAATCTAGTGGTTATACAATATCAATAAATCTATGAGGGAATGTTGCGAATTCCTGTTTCCACCTGTCAAACCCTACCTTGGAAATTTAATTTTAAGGTTGTAAATAGAATCCACTTGGACTTGCCTTCACATTGCTGTGGCAAATGGTGTGCATTGTCTTTATGCCGCTAGAAACAGCTTCACAAGGAGACAGCTTCGTTCTCCTTCGTGAAGAGTTGTCCAGAAGAGATTTTTTGAAAGTGACTTTAAATATAAAAGTACTATCGAAATACTAATGACAGCAAAGGCTATTCATTTAGCTAGCTAGCCTGCAAACTCAAAGACCCCCTACTAGCTCTTGTTTAGTAGACATCAACCTAGCAGAGGAATACCAAAGAGATCCCTCTGTTACTTGACTGTTCCCTTTCTGACCATTTGTAAGGTAGGTTCTCTCCTCTCCAGAATTCCCCATGTCAGGAAAAGAAAATGGAGTGAGGTACCCTTCTCGATAGCTCTTCCATCAAAGCCTGCCTAATTTATATGCAGGCAATAACTAAATGATGCCTGTGGGGAAAGGCAACAGAGACAGGGCTGGTTGAGCAATTTTAAGCGATCCTTTCCCATGTGCATTTTTCAGTGTTCTGAAGGCTGTTTTAAAAGGTAACTTTTAAATTCCTGGACTTGCAAGAGTGTGAAGAAGCAGGATTATTAAAACCATGCAGCCCCCTTAAGTATCTGAAAGAGAGTGCAGCTTGTACTGAGGTGTTGCACAGGAAGATAAGAACATTTGCTGCCTCAAGATGCTGTTCCCTAAACGGCTCTGGCAGTCTCCAAAGCATTTGTCCTATAAATGTGGTGCTCAGGACAGGAATGTAGCTGGAACCTCTTCTCTTGCCAGGAGCTGGAAGTTTTGGGGCTATGAGAGTGAAGGAGCAGTAATTGTCAAAGAGCTTGGAGCAGATGCCCGTGGGGGAAAGAAGGCTTTGCTACAGGATGCCTGTCTCAAGCAGGAACCCAGCACATGGTGATTCACAATCAGCATCCTCAAGGGCACCAAGAATGAGGCTCCCTCTGCTTCTGCTTCCTTAGGTCATTAAATAAGCACTGCTCTGGGACTTGTCTTTTCTCCTTATATCAGCATCAGAAACCAATATTCATAGCCTCTTACATCCTTTCCCCTGCTCAGTGCTGGCAGCTGTTCTCTCACCCCCTTCCTGCACTTGAGATACCTGCTGCAGTAATGGGATCCTCCTGCAAGCTCTTTAATTGAAAGGAATTTCTGTCTGGCCTGAAGATGTCAGGAGGCTGACGGAGACGTGTTTCTATAAAATGAGGCTTGATCTACAGTGCAACAGGCAGCGTCTGGATCACTGAGAATCCTTCACACTTGCTGGCTTCAGCCGGCCTTTCGAGGGGGGGGCGTTAATTAAGGTGCGTCTGTCAGGGTGTGGGTGCTGGAAACCCCTCCGGCTCGGCTGCCAGCTCTCCCTCTGCAGCTCAGCCTGCGAGGTGCCATTGCTTCCTTTCCACATGGCGCGTCCCCTCGCCTGCTGTGCCACTTCCATTTCTGATTCCCATCAATTTGAAACAGAGCCCTGCTGACCCTGCTGACCGCTGCTCATACATCTCCCGGCATGGTTAATAATAATGGCCTCTGTGGGAAATGATGGTCTGAGACAGGGAAAGGACATAATGATGCTCTGGCTGGGGTAGGCAGAAACAGGAAAGTTAAGTGACAAGCAGCTAAACAGCAAGAGAGGGGTATGATGATAAAAACAAACAAACCTGCAAATGTCTAAAAATCCACAGCGATGGCATCCCTGAAACAAATGGGGAGAGACAAGCTTGAGTCCCTAAGGGAGAGAAGAGGGGAAAAAAAGAGAGAGAGAGAGGAAAGCAAGCAGAGAATCAGCCAATAATTGAAATGGCATCAGGGAAGAAAAGAACTGGAAAGCACAGACAGGCTTGGAATTGGCAGGTGGCAAAGAAAGAGGATGAAAGACAGAGAAAGAACATGGAGGAAGGAAGATGTGGATGTAGGAAAAGTGGAGGGGATGGCTATGTGGAGCTAACAAAAGAAAATGGGCACAGAACAGGAGGTGGGTGAGCACAGAGGGAAAGAGAGGGAAGAGACGCACGCACTGGTAGAGGAAGAAAAGCGAGAGGCACTGAACCAGGGTAGAGAACGGAGAGAAAACAAGGTATTTGGGCTTAGAAAGAGGGAGGAAAGGAAGAAGTGGAAGAAAGAGTTAAAGAGCAAGTTGAAGAGCCCCAGGTCTGTGCCAATAAAGTTCACCAGAGGCACAAAAAACAGGGTTTGAAAACCTGATGGCACCTGATTTTGCAAAGCTTCACCAGTCCCCAGAGGCTCCTTGGGATCCCAGTGTAAATTCCAGGGAAGTGTATTTCATTTTTGAATAAGCAGAGTTTGATTTTGATGAAAAAGCTTTTGGCCCTGCACTGCAGCCCCACTGCCCGTGGCAGAGAGCAGGCAGGTTTTTGTGGGCATTACCCCCACAGCAATACAATGACCCCAGCAAGGAAAGCAGCAGGCATCTCCTGGGTGGGCAGATCAGCCACTTCCCTGCTCCGTGTTTGCTGGGTAATTGTCCCTAGTGCCTGATGCTGTGGCAGAAGGACGTTTCCTTCTGTTGGTAAAGCAGATCAGTGCTGACATCATGCACTGTCAGAGATGTTGCTCTGATGTGCAAACAGCTGCCGCTGCCCTTGGCGCTTATCAATAACCAATTATGTGTTCATCTGTGTTTCCTGGCTCACGGTTTTTTACCCCTACACGGAGGAAATCAGAGAAGGTGGTTAAATTTCCTCTCCGTAATTTCTGTCCCTCAGCTGTGGCTGGGAGGAAGCTGAGTGGCCGCTGTTGGAACAGCGCTGCCTTTGCTGTGCCGCAGGGAGGTTAGCCAAAGCTCAGGGGCGAGCTGTGGCTGCTCAGGCAGAAGTGTGCGGGCAGATCTTTGGCAGGGTTCACCACTCCTCTTAGCTGCTCACATGCTCAGTAACTGAAGGCCATTTGTCGAGCAATCCTCCGTGGTCCTTCACTGAAACACTGGCACTCGTGCCCTGGGTTCTGTGCTCACGGCTGTCCCTGCCCTCCTGTGTAACACTGCATAAGCCAAGGATCTTTATGTGCACCCTTTTTTTCCCCCGAAAGAAATGTCTCCATCAGTCATGAGAATTTTAGATTTAATGTATTTCTAAGGCACTTATGGTTTTTTTGATGGGATGGAACAGATATGCATTTATAGTAAGCACAAAAATAGAATCATAGAATCATCAAGGTTGGAAGAGACCTTTTAAGATCATTAAGCCCAGCCATCCACCCAGCACTACCACTGTAACCCCTAAACCACTAAACCACATCACGCAGCGCCAGATCCAGGTACCTTCAGGGATGGTGACTCCAACACCTCCCTAGGCAACCTTTTCCAATGCCTGACCACTGTAATAGCATTTTGCTGGGGGTTTTTTTATATCTAATCTGAATCTTCCCTGTGTCAGTTTAAGGGTTTAAGGCCATTTTCTCTGATCCTCTCACTGCAGGCACAGTAGAAGAGACCTGCCCCACCTGGCTACACCTTCCTTTCAGGCAGTTGTAGAGAGTGATAGTGTGCCCCCTGAGCTTCTTCTTCTCAAGACTAAAAAAACCCAGCTCCCTCAGCTGCTCCTCATAGGATGTCTTCTAAACCTTTCACAAGCATTCTTGCCCTTCACTGGACATGCTCCAGCACCTCAATGTCCTTTTTAAAGGGAGGGGTCCAAAACTGAACACAATGGTTTAGTTTGGGATTACAGGTGCAGATGCAAATACAAATACAAAGTTTGCTTACTTCAGATCTTCCATGTGTCAAATTGAGGCACAAGAACAAGTCCGAAAAGCAACAACCAAAACAGCATTAACAGGAAAAAAAAGTATTTTTTAAAGATCTGCATCAATATTCATGGAATTATTTTTCGTTGCTACCCTTTTTCACGGTTTTTTTTCCCAACTCCTTAGAAACCACTCTTACCCCTCCCATCTTTGCCATTTCAGCTTCCACCTCTCTTGTGCAGAGCGCTCAAATAAGCTCTCATTATTTCTTCTTTCCTGGAAAAGATGAGACTTGTTAGTATCAAATACAAGTGGTTGTGGCACAGAGAAAGGGAGGGACCTGGGTGAGCCTCCTGGCTGGCATTCAGATGTGAAGATTTGGTTTTCAATTAGATAATGCTCTCTGAAAACAGGACTGCTGGAGTACATGGGACAATATTGACTGAAGCACAGACTAATTCAGTGGGTGACCTTCATGCTCTTGCTGTGTAGCCAGTGAGGATGCCTGGCGTGTAAATGCCACCCTATCGGTATTCATTTCGTGTGACTCGTAACCAACCCGCACCAGGGAATGGATGAAAGGCAGCATTCAGGTATGTAATATGATTATCAGGTGGTATATCAGACTGTGATTCCACAAAGCCAAAGGGTCAACAAGACTGAAAAATGTATTTTTCAGCTTCTGGGAAGATGAATTTTTTGTAAGATTACAGTGTCCTCAATATAAAATGAATAAATAAGTACATCGAATAAATAGATATTGTGTAACACGGTTCCCACCTCTTCTTAGCTGACCAGCTGGCTCCCAGTGAAACTACTGACTGTGTGGACACCATCGTTCGTATTTGATCTGGTTTGTGTTTGCACATATGAAATGAGAGCAAAGTTCTGGCCTCCTCACCATTTGGGGACGTAGAGGAATTGGGTGGTCCATTCCCACCATTTTTATTAGCCCTTTGAGATGATGGTCTCCCTCACTGAGATCTCAGGATACTCTCCTGTTGGCAGTCACTGTGTCTGGACTCCCAAGGGTGGAGGCAAGGCTGCCAGTCTGTCTGTCAGTCCTGGCTCCTCTCACTAGCATGCCTAGGGAAGCTTTTGTGCTGGGCATTTACATCCTTACCAGCCTGCCAAAGGTTTGAATCAAATCACCTTTGCCTCACAGAATAATGTACTTTTTCTCGGCAGTCAGCCTTTACTCGACCTTTGACTGGATGACCTGACTCCCTCACATATGGGAGGATGAGAATGGAGACTGTTATTATAACTGGCTGAAGTTGTGCTGATTAAAGTTTTAGCAAAACACACTCTATTATTTGCTCCAGAGAGACTACAGCTGTGGTAATGCTATAAATCATTAACATCAACCTATAAAATAGGTTCCCAGGCACTGCTGCTGCTGCTGCTGAGCTCCGGTATGAGGAATAGCCTATGATGCCAATTCCTGTCTCAAAGATCATCTGTATGATCTCACCAGTACCATTGTTCAGGCTGCTCCAGTCAAACCACCAGGTTCAAAAAGGGGGAGGCAACAGCAGACACAGACAGAAGGTTTCTGGTTTGTAAATGGACACAGCTGCCCAAAAAAAGCTGGGAGCCATTATCGCAAGGCACCCAGAATAGCTTGTGCTGCAGTCAGTGAGAGCAGCTTTTAAGACAGACACTTTCTTTTCTCACAGCTCAAAGAGCAAGTAACAAAAAGAAGCAAATCTCAGAGCAGAGAAATGACCTCTGAATTTTCTCAGGGAGAAAAAAAACTGGATCACTTGAACAGAAAAAAAATGTGGCTGGGCTTTGTGAAGAAATACTCCTTCCACCGAGGGAAAAAAGGAAGTGTGATAAGATTTTGCTGCAGCTAAATGTTAAGGCCAGAAAGGATCATCTAAGCCCAGTCTAGTTTCTTGCATAGCACAGCCCAGGAGGATCTGGCATGGCGATTTCTGTATCAAGTCCATAACATACATTGGAAGAACAGCCCATCTTTCACAAGAGCGTAGGTGGCACCACTGTGGCCCTTCTCCGTGGCCTGTGCATGCTCCAACAGAGTGCCTGAGCACTGTGTCCCCTCTCAAGAGACTCCAATAAACCTGGCATCCCAACGGCCTGGCCTTCTCCCCTTCCAAACTAGGTTTTCTTTCCACGGAGAGCTTCACGCAGTCTGTGGGGTGTATGGAGGAGCACGGGAATGAAAGCTAATGAGGTAAAATATAATCATAGCACTCCTTCACACTCGCAAGCTGCTCAGAGCAGGTTCTGAGGATGGGCTGTCATTTGTCTTCCAAACTGGCTCGAGCTGGATCACCTTTTCCCCGCTGAAAAGCTCATGATTTGAGTGCCTTAGGTGAGAGAAGCATAACAACTTCACTGCACTTAGGACATCATTGTCAAATTGAAGGATTGGGGAGGAGCCACTTCACCCGAGGAAAGCATTTGCATTCAGTGACTTCTAAAGTGCAGACAGCTTCCTCTCCATGGTCTCATAGGGGAGCCAAGCACCCTCTTGCACTTTGCCTGTTCAGGGAAACAGTTTGAATTTTACAGTGTGGACAAGGAGGGGGAAAATGAGCAGGTGGTTCCTGGGAATGCACAGCTTTCTGTCCCACTGCAAACACTCCAGCATGGAAGCTGTTAATTTTCGTTTTTCAGGTGTAACTCTGGAGAGAGTGGACAAAGTCCTGCAAGTAGGTGAGGACAGGAAATCCGAGCCCTGAGGAGGGTCCCATATAGCATCTCTAACAAAATCTCTAACAAAAGATTTTGTGTAATGTTTTCAGGTTAGAGAGGATGTTTTAAGTGAACACTAAGTGGAGTTGGAAAGGCAACATTCTGAAGGGAGCATCTGGCTGTGTTTTGGGCTGTTTCACTGCATTTACATGTGCGCATCTTTTGAGAGTCTGGCTTTGTATCTTCATGTATCCTAACTTTGGAGCAGTGGGATCTGCTATGAACAATAAAATAGAAATTGGAAAAGGAAGTGCAGCTGGGTGTGTGCTGTGTCCTCAAGAGCCAGGGATCAGACAGTGCGCTGGAAAATGGATCAAACTCAAAAAAAATCAAGACCTCCATCAAGAAAGTGACAGGCAGGAAGGCTTTGTATATCAGTTGGAGAGAAATTCAGTATGTTAGATCGCTGGAAGAAGCGTTCATTTGTGTGCAACCAGACACAGTCAATACCTGCTCCAACTTGCTTAAAGAAATGGAACAACTGGAAAGTATTTGATGCTGGAAAGTCAAAGATGGCTCTGGGTTGTCATTTTTGGCTTTATCTGCCACAGCTGCGCAGCTGTTTGCCCTCTGTGAGCCAGGGTTGTTTGCTTTGGTTGTGGGACGGTGGAGACCAAGCTGCATCCTCTCATGTACACAAAGGTCCGATGGATCTCCCTGTCTCACGGTAACCTGTAAAAGGGAATAGTTTTTTGAAACTGTGAAGTGTACTGCCTTCTGAAAATCTTTGCAGCTTTCTTTCTGAATTCTTGGGTTGGACACCACTAGAAGGCAGAGCAAATCACTTGACTGGATTTCTGTGATGTCACTGGGTAGAAATTGCTGTTATCACGGTTTACTGCTGGTATTTTGTGCCTACCTATTTATTTGTCATCCAGGGATCTCAGAGTGGTTTACAATAGTGTGCTGTCTGGCTGTTAATCCATGAGACGGGTAGTCATTATTTCTGATTCTGAATTCAACTCTATCCAAATTTGAAGTGTCTGTCCAACAAGTCTCTTTCCCTGTTAGTGCCTCTGGAAGCAGGGTCTGTTCCCTTGCATCCATCTAGAGCTGACCAAGCCCCTTGGACAGGACATGCTCCTACTACCTAGCACAGCTGGTGTGGAGCAAGGAGAAGCTGGAAGCTGGGATCTTTTAGAAATCCCACCTATTCTGTGTATTCATAGCTACATCCAGCTGCCTTGGTAGCAACATGAACAACTGCAAGGAAGTGAGGTGAAGCTCGTGGCTGTCCTTTGGAACTTGAACTGCTCCAAAGGGACAGCTCTCCCTTAAACACGTGAATAATCTCCCTGTAGCCAGCATGAGGTCACACTAGTGCTTACAGTGGTTCCTCGGGTTTGGGAAGTGCTGCGGACCTCGTGGGAGGGAGCAGAGCTGGAGTTTATGCAAGCAGCTTAAGCCTGATGGGAGAAACAATGAAGACACTGGAGCAAATGTATCTGGATAGGCCCAGTTGTATGTGGGCGCATTTAATACATAAACATGTTGCCTTAAGCAGGTTCAAATCTCAGGTTTTATACTGTAATTTTTTCTTACTGTGGGATAAGGCAATTTAGTGGATAGACTTAATACAAATCTGTTAGCTAATTTGGAATTACTGGACATGCTCCAGCACCTCGAATTTCTGGGGGATTAGCAAATTTGGGAATTAATGTATTTTGAAGATTCCAAGCTTATTAAAATTTGGGATTTAGGATAGACTTGTCACAAGTTAGGCAAATTATCTTCAAAGTCAGAAGTGGAAAAGGATGTTCAAGGAGAGATGCGTGTTACCATACCAACAACCCAGAGAGCAGGTGTTGAATGTGTATATTCCATGTCTCCCAGACCTTCTTCTGACTTTGAGGGAGATGTCTGAGTGGTAAGAAATATGATATATTATTTGTGGACCACAGATAATCTTCCTATACCATTCACATAAAAAGGGTGGGAATACCTGAGACGTATTCCTTGATTTAGAGTAATATTTGTGGAATTGAGATTTACAATCTCTGTCCTACAAATAGTTTTCTATAACTGAGTAGTGATGGAGAATGTTTAACAACTTGGATAGAGCAAGTCTTCCAGTATTCCCACATAAGGACTTTTTCCCCTGCTGTGTGACGACAGATATTCCAGCAAGAGCATTTTGAACAGACCTACAAGTCCTTGCTCACAAGCCTTCAGACTTCTCAGGAGCATCCTGTAGGTGTCTGTCCCAAGAACCATGGAAGAAATTGATGATTTGAAAGGATTCTCAGTGTTAGCAGAGTTACCATGTGAGAGTTAGATAGCGAGTAATGAATCAAAAGCTAACCATGGCACCAGAAGCTGTTGGAAAGATAGGGCAGCATTAGAAAGACCCTTTGGGTCTTTGAAGCAGAGCATTTCTTTTAAACAGTCACTTTCCATTCAGGTACCAACAATAACTTTCTAAAGCCGTGGGTAGGTGATAAACTCTGAGAATTCTCAGTACTGTCCCTGGAAAACTGGTTTTTATTTAGGCTCAGCCTCTGAACCTTAGAGAGTCTGGGCAAATACCAGTTTTTGTATTTGGTATGGAACTTTACATTCAATAGATTACTTTTTTCCTAACCACTTGCACTTCTACCACTGCCTCTCCAGGAAAGCAATCAACATTTTTTTCTTGAATGATTAGGTAGTGAATGAAAGTGATTAATTGGAAAAGAGAGGATGGTGGCTTTGTAGAAGGAAATGCCTTTGACAGGTATTAAGAGAAAAGCGTGAAGTCTTCAATCCAGAAATAATGGATTAGGTACCCAGAGAAGCAGGAGAGTAACACTTACCTAGCTTTGAGAGAGAAGCAAAATCCCAAAAGGGACTCAAAGGGACTTGTAGCAGGTTGTCAGCAAGCTGAAAACAGAAGCAATGCTTGATGACAGATAAGTGGTGCTTATGTTTATTTTAGGCTAAGAGACACAGTAGAGGTATTTTGTTGTGGTGGGGGTTTTTGGGGGGTTTTTGTTTGTTTGTTTTTGTTTTAAGAGGATTAATTTCTTTTCTTGGAAGCTAATTCTGGTTTGAAAAATTAAAAATGGAGTAGATTCTTTGGTTTTATAATACCTTAAAAAGGAACTTTGAAGAATATATTTTCCTATACATATTTTTATTTCCCTCATCAATTAATGTGGTAAAATGGTAATGCATGTGTGTTCTGTATTTGTATATATTTACACTTTCCACTCTCTAATTTTTGGGAACATCTCCATTTCTGAATGACCTAAAAACTGTTCATTATACAATAGCTTCAGAAGTTAAGAAGGTTGGAAAGCTAAAACAAAAAAATTCGAGTTGGAGGAAAAAGCAAAGGTGAAAAAATAGATATATACGGATTCAGTATCAAATAGAATGGGGAAATGGGCAAAGGGCAAGACAGAAATACAAAACTGGTATGTTTCCCAATTTTTTAAATGAGTATTTTTAAAAATACTTTTGAACTTGTAACAAAGTTTTCTACTGAAATAGTTTTTCTTGTGGAAAAGAGATCATACAAATAGTACATCAGCTGTGGAAAATCAGGTTTTTCAGGAGTATCTTTCGGCTGGAGAATTTTGTCTGGCTATAGAGGACAACAAGGGCAATGGAGCACTGTGTGTGGCGTGAGAGGCTGCAGTAATTCTGGGAACAAAATGGCTTTAAAGATGTTAAAGGACAGAAATAGACGTTATGCTTTACTTCTGCATGTTCCTTCTTTAGAATACATATCTAAGCCCTTCCAGTGTGCATTCAGCTGTGACAGGTGCTCTATGCAAAGGTACCTGGTATTGAACTAGGTAGCAAACTGTATTGTACCTGTGCAAATGTTGAAAATAAAGAGAAAGTGGAGTGTGGAAAAAGAGTACATCAATACAGACACAGCCCTCCTGACTAGGGAAACCCATACCTCAGCAGCAAGCTGGGTTTATTGCTAGCCAACAAAGTATATTGGGAGAAAGACTGCAGAAATGGCAGAACAAATCATTTTAGCATAGCGTGGTGGGGTTTGAAATAGGAAGCTGAGAATCCTGACATCTGCTTTTGCATCTGGTGTGGAATACATGACCCCATATAAACAGCACCCCTTCTTTGTGCCTCAGTTTCCTCAACCATAAAAAGATATTAGTTCATCTTTAGAGCACTTTGGGCTACATGTCTGAAAAGCCCTGTGCAAGAGCTACCTAGGAATTATTTATCATAAATGACAGCACCTCGTGTTCGCTTTGCGCTTTCCTCTATTACCAGCCCTTTCTTCACTCATAGTTTTCCTTATTTATGTCTTTGCCTCCCCATTACCTTTGTATTAAAGCTTGCATCTGCATTGATTTTACATCACTGCACTGTACTGCAGCCATTACAAGTTTACACTTCTGAGAGATCCTTCTGAATCTTTAACCCATTGCTCCAAGAGCCCTGACTACAGCATATCCATCATCAGATAACCCCGACTGCACTTATTGTGATGGGATGTTAACTGACCACTTATTATCGAGGGAAAGGGACAAATACTCTGAGCACAACTGTGTTCTTACAACTTCTAAGTCACTTTTCCCCAGTGCATATAGTTTTTCAAAGCAGGACACTGTCAATGTTAAAATAAAGCACTTTGGAAAGCACCGTGCTAACTTGGGAAGGTTGAACGGTGTTTCACACCTTGGGGAGACTTTTACCTGTTAGGAAATACAAGTCTTTTAAAAAATGAGCTCCCCTGCTCCGTTGCTCTGGCTGGGTGTTGTTAAATCACTGTGTGCGCAGCACACTCTGGCTTTCTGTGTGCTGTGGTAGCAGCAGCATTTTCCATTGACTGTGGAGAGAGCCAGGCATGACAGCCCTGGAGGAGAGGATTTCTGGTTTGCTGCTTGCTTTTCTGAGCAGAGATGCCCAGCACAGCCTCAAGTCCACATCAGCTGTCCTGGTAGCTGGACAGAATACAATTTTTACTCTTTTTTTGCCTTCATTCCTTTTATGCAAAACTTCATTAGTTTGTTTTTATTGTGAAACAAAGTTTGGTATTGCGTGTGTTGCCACATAACAGGAAAAGAACTACTCAAGCACATGAGATGGGCCAATAAGACACTGAAAATACTTAGTCGTGTTCAAGGAAGAGTTTACCTCTAAGTTATTTCAAAGGGTGAGCTTGCTATTGCAGTTCGTTTAGGAGGGGTAACTAGAACCACGTAAAACGTTTCTCACAGATCTTCCCCAAAGTCCAGCGTATCTCACATGAAAGTCTCCCTTCAGCTGGCAGGAGTTTAGGGAGAAGGCCTTATCTCCGTATCATCCAGCCTTACAAAGACAGGAGTAAAGTGTTGGTTATTGCCTTTTTGCTTGTCGGAGGAACAGTTTATACCCATCAGTAGTCTGCTGGGATGAATTGAAAGTCTAAGTGACCTGTCAGTCAGGTTTACGTTGACTAGAAGGCTCTGCAAATGATCTCGTCACTTGAACAAAGCAGACCTGAGTGCCTTCCCTGTAAGTGTAGGTATTAATAAGTGTTTCTGTGTTTAAGTTGCTGCATAACTTCAACTGGTTTTCACATGTTACTAAAGCACAGCTTTACAGTGATGCTGGCACATAAGTAATTGCTTTGAGACAGCAGGGCGTAGGAAGCAGAGAAGCAGGTATCCTTTCATTTTTGAATTAGTTACAGGGCTTACCAGGAGTCCTGATGCCGGAATAACAACATCCTGACACTGGCATAACTATGTACTGAGTCAAACTGGGTTCCTAATAGACTTGCCTAGCTGCTGAATGCAAAGGGTTCGAGTTATCCCTCGCAGAGTAAATGGTGAGACTGGAAAATAAAAGATCCTGTGATTAATTTACTAAGGAACAGAAGAGATTCATTTTCCATATGCTTAGTCTCAGTGTTCAAGGGAAATTACTCATGCTGTTGTTCCATTTGAGAATGTGATCGTTTAGTGAGGATGAAAGCTTGGAGATCTGGAAGTTCAATGAGAGCTTGATTTGGGAAATAGCAATTTCAATGTTATTCAAGGACAGATTAGGTGGCAAGACTGAGGGTATGCATTTGGATGAAATACTATGATAAAGGACACTTCCTTTAAATTAAGAAGGTACTCCCGTGTTAAGTATTAGGCAGAGCTGTCTTTTGGTTTCCCTATCTCAGTCTGGTCCATATTAAAACACACGGTCAGATTATTTACAGGCAAAAGCACCTGGGCAGTCTTAGAAATGCCCAGAATTCTAGCATGTGAATATAAGTTGTACTTCACATAATCAGATTTTTAAGACTTGCTTCTGTCCTTGAGGTTGCAGTGCAGGAGGAGTTGTTTGAATGACTGTTTTCACTTCTGTTGGATTTGGTGGATTGGTTACTTTTTCAAAAAACTCAACATTATTTGATCCACTCTGAGTTAAAAATTAAGAAATTGCAGGCAAGGTACAGTCTGAAGCTGCATTAGTGCATGCCAGCAGCAGGATCTCTTGTGGTGGAAATTTTGCCCTGTGAGTTTTACATACATATGGGTTCCCACCAGAAGTCTGGTATGGTGGAGGAGTGCCCAGGTTCAGCACAGCCCTGCAGCTCTGTATGGAGACCCCAAGAAAGTGGAGTTTTGAGAAAAGTGCAGTGCGGATTGTTTACATGAATGAGCCTTTAGCATGATTTATGTTCTCAGCGTGAGCAAAGATTAAAAACTGGGCACTGGGGACCAAGGAACAAAGGTAAGTGACATAGTCTCTCATTTTCTGTCTCCGTGTAAGGCTGACTTTGCATAGGGAGCCTGCCCGCAAAGATCTGGGAAGGCGGGCTTCCCTGTAAGGAATAGCTGTGGTTTCTGTTGCCTACCTACTGCCCTGGGAAAACTAAATGGAGCTGTGTGATGAGGATGAAACAGCAAGGTAATGCCTACGGCAGAGCGTGCTGCTGCCAGTGGAGGTTCTTCAGTGCCCTGAGGCAAAACTGTTTTTAGTTGGGACAGGGGAGTGTTGATGTGCTAGTTCAAACGAAATGTTCGGCTCTAATTGCAGCGGAGCAGGAGGAGGTGGATTGGTTTAACAATAGATGTACCGAAAAAAGGCACGGCATAAGGAAATAGAGAAAGATAAGGACCTAGATTTGAAGAAAATCACTCCAGTCCATTCTACCAAATGGTTCCAATTAGCTCTGTTCTGCAGGCCCTTTTCCTCCTTTTCAGTGAGCACATCTACAGCCATACAGCTATTGTTTGTCCAAGGTAGAACCCAGCTTTCAGGAGAGCTGTCTTGTTATTCCTGAACTCAGTATTGCATTTTAGTTGAGAATCATAGGGTTGTTTTTTCTCTTCGTGGGTTTCAGTAGGCTAATGTATTTAATCCCTACCTTCAACACAGTGAGTAGATGTGGACATACTGACTGACTCAGAACTTGGACACAGATGGTGATTTCAAGCACAAATCTTCTAGGAGATTTGAAAGCTTGGGGGATAGTTTCTTTTTAAATAATCACTCCTTTTTACTTGCCTAGATGCTTCTTGATTTCAGATTCAACAGGGGAAGGAAGTGCCTGACTAGAAGGAAACAGACAACCTTAAGTTATTTCTTCACCATCTCAAGCAAGAAATCCCCTTAGAGTGCTCATTCAACTGAGATTTCTAGCTCCATTTTGCAAGCTGAGGCCCTTCACCTTTTGGGGGGAGACATGATACAGAGGAGATAGGGAGTTAAATTGTTTGTCTGAACAGGTGACCCTGGGAGGTTACTCCTGTGCCCTGTGTGCTGCTTACTCCATCTGTAAAACACAGATAAAAAACGCTTATTAAAGATTAGGGTTGAACAGGTGTCCAAAGACAGCTGAGAGAATCTCAAACACCTAACTGCTTCTCTTCACGACCTTTTTCATTCCCTGTTCTCAGCACTTATAGCATATAAGGTTTTTCTCACCTTAAGGCTGGTGATTGCTCTTTGTTCACCTGTCCAAATGAGATTGGAAGCCAGGGCACAAGTATGACACAAATACGGTCTGTTCGTAGTCATCTTCACTAATGAGGTTCCCATTTTTCCACCAGGAAGGCTAAATGCTGTCCTGTGACCCAGGGCACCAGTCACAGATCTCCAACTGCAGGGGCAAAGAGTTTCAGTCTAATCTAGTACAGTGACATTTGTTAACGTTGGCCATTCATTAAAAACTTTGGAGCAGCAGACATGTTCATAAAGCTCACAGCCTGCTCACAGATAATTCATGAGCATAATAAAAGGATTCATTATTCATGTAAGATCTTTGCTGTGAAAATTAAACCAGCTCTAATACCTCACGCGCTTCAGTGCGTGTTGGGAACGTTTATTTGTGGTGTTTCTCTTGTGCTTTGAGATCCTGGAATTAAAGTTGCTATGGAGAGAGAAAGTGGTATGGACCGAGTTTACAGCTGTCGTTAATGCCCTCATTAGCCGAGGCCTTATGAACACATCAAGTGTAACTGCACAGCTGTAGTTCAAGCAGTGCATCACCACCTAATGCACATTGTACTAAAGCAGCACAGCCAAACAGGACCAGGAAGGCTGTCCCAGTCTATACACATATATGTTCCAGACATTAACTTTATAAACATCAGATGCAAGAGTATTGCCCCCTCTTTCACCTGTGTTCTTCCTTAATCTTCTCCTTGCTGAAGGTTGCAGTTCTGTATAGGCAGAGGAAGGGATAGCATCCTACTTCTCTCACCTGCTTTAGTCAGCTGAGCTTGCTGAGGTTGCTGCTGGCTTTTTGCCTGAGGTGGAGCAAGAGGTGCTGGCATGATCAGCAGAAGCAATAATCTCTAGCCATACACAGGTAAGAGTAAACGTGGGGAAGGGATGGTGTCTTCAGATGGTAAGCCTGCAGTGAGCACTGACCACAGCCTCCCCATCTTAATCAGACTCTTACTAAATGGATACTCAAATTAGTTGTAGACCAGGCCTAATACTCCTAATAGATTCATTTCAATGCAAGCTAAGCAATACAACTGGTACAGAAATCAATGACTATTTCTATCCAGCCTGGCAGTAGCGTAAGCTGTCTGTTATTGCACATTTGAAAGGGATGTACTGTACATCCTGAACAGAAAGCTATGCACGCTGAATGGCCTGTGCACAAATGGGCACTTGAACTGCGATCAAAACAGACTGTTGCATGTAAATGAATGTGTGAGCATGGAGATATTCCCCTGACAGGCATCCACATGCATGCCAAGGGAATTGTACCAGCGAGGCATTGTTGGTAGTAGCAGTGGTATAATCATTTTCATCAGTATAAGACCTTAAAGATCCCATAGACAGTGAAAGATGCTTAGACAAAGGGGAAAACTGTTATATTTATTTTTACTTTGTGGATTTTGGCAGTGGTGAAATTACTTTTTAACCATTTCTTCTTATTCATCTGATGCATTTTCAGTGATAAAATCCTTTGAGCAAACATCAAGGTGAAACTGCCACCAGGGATGAGAGGAAATGTCTTTTGTAGAATGTACCATTTACAAACAAACATGTTTGCACTTGTGCACTGAGCCTCCCTGCAAATTGTTCCTGGTTTAATTTTTTTGTCGCCTTTCAGTCTGTCACCTGCAGGGATACAGTGGGAACAGGGCAAGCACAGCAGTGTGAATATGGTTGATAGACCCCTTGCAGTCCCTGAATAGGCAGTCTGAGAAGGGATGTGGAACGTGAAGTCAAGAGAAGGTCTGAAACAAGAGTTTGAGGGCACTTTGCTGAGGCAGGAACCAGCTGAAGAACAGAGCAGGTTCTGCACAAATACCCTAAGCACTCTCATATTGCTGTATCCATAGTAAGTCACCTCTGGGACACCAGACTGTTTATGTGCTAGCCATACTGGCCTGCTTGGGAATATGGCTGTAAATAGTCCCTTCTCGAATGGGCCTACATGCATGTTATGGAGTGTCCTTCCTTTCTGGGTGGAGAAAGAACCCATATTCAGCTGCATCCTCCAGGCAGTGCATGAAGCAGTCCTGCTGCATTTTCCTCCTCTTGGTTAGGGAGGGCCGAGCTAAACTGTGTTCCTGCCCCACCTGAAGAAGGTGAGAGATGGAAGAGTAGAGCACCTTGTCAGTGCCTGGAGCTGAAGGCCTTGGATTTCATCAGCTGTCAACCTGCTCCTTTATTAAATATCTGCCTACTCCCACTGGGACCTTCCAGAGTGAGTGCCTAGAGGAAGGTGAGCAGTGAGCTCAGTACAGCAGTGCTTACCTTCTTCCATAGTCTGTATCCCTGTGTGATCAGCCTTAGGACACTGGCATGGCCAAGGTGTGATCTTGATGGTGACCTGTTTCTAGGCATGGATGAAGGTCAAGGTTCCATGCTGGTACTCCTTGATATGCTGGTATCCTTCGTTGTATTGATCAAAGAATTCTTTGAGGACCATCAACGACCCAGCAAGAGAGCGTGGCTCCAGTCCTGTTTGCTGGACAGAGAGTAGAGTCAGCATTGTTCCCTCCCTTTTGCACCATTCTGTGCACAGACAAGCCCAGAGCACCGAGAGATGTGAGACACAGTGTGCTGCTTTGCCAGTAACACATTGACATGGTTCAGTTCTGCACAGCCTTCCCCACTGAGGCGGTCTCTGGCAGCCTCACCAAGATGTTTTCCTGCCTAGAGGAAAGAAGGAGATTGAAAAAAGACTTCTGCTTCCAACCAAGCACAGAGATGATGAAGTGTTTGTGACAGGAGGGGCACACCCACTATACAACATATCTCACCATCAGTTTGAGGCATCTGACTACCAGCCCTCAAAGCAGACACTCTCCTGGTCGTGCTGAACTGCTGACTCCTCTTGAGCACTCAGATCACAAAGGCACTAAGGAAATAATGCTGCTGTGCTTGTAGAGCTGGCCGTAACAGCCATATGCAGCTTCTTACCTTGAACAACTTCTCTTGAAAGTGAAAATCTTACATCCAAGCAATAAAGATATGGTGCATTAAATTTTGTTTTGTAGCTTGCTAATAATATATGAGTTTTTTCTGGGTTTTTGAAGCAATAGATCTGCTCCACAAAGCAGGTCTGGGCAACTTGTTGGTCAGCGTTTAATCTGTAACTACCATCTTCACATCAGAACACTCCCCACACTTGATAGTGTAGTCTGCTGCACATGGGAAGAGCAACTTTTAAGTAGTATTCAAAAGTGGAGGTACTTTTGTCTTTGGAAAGCTCCCTTGAGCAATAGTAACTCCTCTTCAGTAAGAAGAAATACAGTTGTCTTAGCAAATGGCAAGGAAAAGAAGAAAAAATTATCTCAGCAGCGAAGTTACTCTTGAAGAGCCAGCTATTGGCAGGAGCACCTGATCAAGAAAGGTGCCTTAGGAGGCACCAGGATGGATGATGGCCAGGTGCAATCCATAAACTGGACCTAGAACAAATGATAGCTGGGTATTAGATGTGTTTGAAAGTTGCTTTAGTTTTGTCCCTCTCAATCTGGTTGGAGACAAGGCCTGAGAGAAGCCTTGAGTCTCAAGTCATGCATTTTTCTGATCTTTGTAAATGGCTGGGAAAGAGAGTTTCCCTGTTTGGTTTTGTATGGCTCAGCCATCCTCCAGCTGCGACGTACGGGGAGGGTTTGTGCCAGCTGGAGAAGTAGCATATGTGAGGAGACAGCCACCTGCCCCCTTGTCAGAGCAGCAGGTAAACTGGGATGGCCTCTCCAGGCCAGGCTTGATCACCAGGCATGCCACTTGTCCATGGTGAAAGGACTGGACTTGAGAGGAGGTCGCACCACATGGATGAGAGAGAACATCACCTCTCCCCAGCCTGACTGCCCAGACATGGGTAGGGATGCCAGGCCATGTCAACTGGGATGGCTTACATGGTAAGGGGAGCTGTCGCCATCCCTGTGAGCCTCTCTTGGGTCTGCTGCAGCTCAGAAACAGCCCTCAGTCCTGCAGAGAGCCCCTTAAAGAAGGGCCAGTGGCTTCCCGTGTGTGTGCACACCTTCCCAAGCAGGGTGGCTCGTACTCACACTTTCATTTTAACTCCTCAGCTCCCTGTCACTGATGCCAACTGGCTCACCTCATTAAGTTACAGAGCAGGAGGCCCCTGGATTGATGGCAGGCAGGTTTAATGTGGCTCTTTCTGAGCACTCAAGTGCAGCATGTAGGAGGCTGCTGGGGAGATATTCCCACAGGCTCCAGCAGAACTGACTGATTGAAGTTGCTCTGAATTGATGGCTAATGGGGGAGCTTTCTGTGATAGCTCTTTCATTCTGGGTACAGCTGGATAGAAAAAGCTATCTTCACACGAGGGAGAGGGGGTTTGTTCACCCCGCCCTTTATTAACAGATGCTTCTAGGGCTCTCTAGCAGCAGAATGAGATCTGATGAAAACCTAATGATGTAAATGATTCTTAACTCCTTCTTTTTCAGCAGCGGCTCTCTTATACACACCAACTGACACTCAGGTCAGCTGAAAAGTTGGTAACTATGTAAAGTGAAAAATCCCTTGGCAAAGTTTAGGCCACTGGAGTTGGATGCAGCCTCTGTGTGGCTCCAAAAATGGGTCCTGGGTTTGGTATAGGTGTGCCAGCTGCAAGTAGAGTATCTAACTCCCTAATGTCATGGGTGGTTAGGTAGTGATGGAGTAACTGAGAGGCAGAGCTGGTGTAGGGAGCCAGGGGCTGCAAGGCAGGAGGGAGCAATATTAGTAGAGGCTTTAGAGAAGCTTTCATGGCATCTGTTCATGTTATGTATGGCTCAAGCTGCTGTGGCAAGAATTAGGCACACTCAGGAAGAATTACATCAAAACTGATTAACAGAAACTGGCTAATGGTGAAAATGCTGTTTCACCCACCCCATGGAGCCCTGTGTTCAACAGGCTCATTGCAAGTACTTTTCCTCCTACATTGTCTAATCTTTTAATCAAATAATGGATTTCTTCCCATTGCCATAAGTTCTACATCTCCTAAAGTTTCCGTCAGCCAGATGTCCCTGCAATCTGTGTGTATCCATGAACTGACATATTTGTGACCATGCCATTTCTCATTCACATATACAGATCAGGGCGTGTGTTAGAGAGGCCAGAAACTCCAATAATTTGATCCAGTCTGAGATCAGCGGGCCAGATTTTGGCTGGTATAAATCAGTGCTGACTTGGAGCACAGTCATTTTGCTCCATTTGGGGATCTGACTCATAATTTCCAATCTAGGCCCTGGCATCTGGCAGACTCTGTGGCAGGGCACTAAAGAAGCTGTTTGCATAGGGCTTGCTTTGCCCACTTCCTCAGCTTGACACAGCAGCCATTTGTCTTCAGTGATGTGTGCTGGGCCCCATCTTAAACTGCTGAGGTAAATTTAAGAGAGTCAGAAGGTAACTACACCCTTACCTGGGAACTTGGCCATCGCGTTGCAGTTAAAACCCCTTTGCTGTTACAAGAAAGGACTTGGATTGCAGTGACTTTCATTTGTAGGTGATCAGAAAATGCAGTTTTTCACCTCACAGACAGAAGCTTCACTTTTTAATGCCATCTTGAAGAGCAAGAAGCCTTGAGCTGGCTCTTAAAAAAAGGTCATCAAGTTCGTGTCAGAACACAGGTGCAAATGTGTATGTCTGCTTAGTTGGGACCAAAGAGAAGACTTTGACCTGTGGCAGCTGACAAACTGACAGTAAGTTCCTAGGCAAAGCAGGGAGGGCACATCCTGGCCCTTTTCCTTGGTAAGATTCTGTTCCCTTTTTAGCTGGAGGTGTCATGCACAACCCCAGCTACTACAAATGGTGTCATTCCTCCTCTTCCCTGCCTGGAAAATGCCATCTGGGAAGGAGGGTTTCCACATATTTGCGGAGTGTCTGGCCAGCTGGGGTGATGTCCTGTGACTCAGTGCAGCTGCTGCTGCGGGCAATCCCATAGCACTCCATCATGGCACCCACCTGGCTAGGCTAGGGCTGGGGAGCCATGGGGGAGGAAAATGCCGGTTTAGGGTCACAGTGGCTTCTCATGAATGCGAGGAAATCCTTCCCATGTGAGTTAAATCGATCGAGTGCATTGATGTATCCTGACAGTTTGAATGGTAAGAATTCCTGTATGCTGTTCCCTTCCTTTCCTCCCCCCTGTTTTGCCCTCACCATCAGAGAAACGCTGGCTACTGGCAGCTGCTGGCTGGGCTCTGCTGTTGTCAGTGCGTCATGGCTGCACAGTGCTCGTCTTACAGTGGATGAGTGGAAAAAAGGCCTGCAAAGGACCTCACAAGTTACCTAGTCCATATCCCTGCCTAATAGCAGGGTCAGCTCTTCCCAAGTCATTCCCGAGAACTGTTTCTCTAGCTTAGTTGGAATGACTTCACACCCTCAATACAACACACACGACAATTTATGCTTGTGCTTCATTATCTTTCATGTTCTTCTGTGGTTTAACTGAATCTTCCCCATTGCAGTTTGAGAGCATAGCTTCTTGTCCTGCCTGTTGTGAATCAGATGCAATCATCTGTTGCTTTCTTTAATTTTGTAGGAATCTTGTCCATGCTTTCATCACTTTTATTGTGTCCTACTTCAGTCTTTTTTAAGCTATGAAGGTCCCACTGGTTTTGCCTCTTTGTAGCTCATGTATCCTAAATATCTGAGCATACTCCTGCTCTTTTCTGGACCTTTCAGTTTGTTCACATCCTTCTTGTCCTCACTCCCCCATACTTGTCCTGCTCTGGCCTTTCCAGTGGATCTCCAGTTTGTTAGATAAATACATTGCCAGTGTGTTGATTGCAACTCAGCCTGATTGTAGGTAATGCAAATATGGGAAGGCATTCATGAAACCATCAAATCTACAGATGTCAGCTGATTGTCTGCTGATTTCCCATCCTGGGACTTGAACCTGGAACTGGCCTGGCAGCCAGTTGTTCCCAGCTGTAGGAGAGAAACGTGTGAAACCAGCTGTCTGTCTTTTGGCCAGGGCACAGATGGATTTGTGCTACTGCCAGTGCAATTCCCATCTGCTCCCATCATCTTCAGCAACTACAGAAGTCATTCCTGGCTCCTACTCGATAGCTGAGCCACAAGTCTGAAACAAGAACATTTGAAACTGGAACGATTATTTCGTGTGGTGCCCTAGTTTTACCTTTGCTGGATGGTGCTCCAAATGCTGTTTCACCAGTAGTTTATGTTATTGCTGCTACTTAGAAGGTTGTCCCCAAGCTGAGCCACCCAGGGTGCAAGGATTGTTGGAAGAACATGATAAAGATTTATGGCAAGCCCAGTCATACTCTCTTCATTTAAAAAATTCTCCATCTATTTCAGGGATATTCTTGATGAAACAAGAAGGGGGGGAAATGAAAATCTTGCTCCCGTATACTCTCTCCCATGGGAAAACAGATGTGGTTGTAACCTTCACGTGTGCCCTGAGCTCCTGAGTTCCCCATCACACAGCTGCACTGAAGTCAGGGCATCCCATCGATTCCTGTGCGCTTTGGCAGAGTCACACCAGGGGCAGATCAGGCCCTGCTCCCTGTGCTTCACACAGTGCTCATGTTGGATCGCTGCACCCCAGTCAGTGGGTCTGCACAGTGAAGGTTAAGCAGGCAAAAAAGCCTTAAAGTCTGACAAACTACCTGGTGTTTGCTCACACAGACACTCTCCTGTTCTCCCACTCCCTTTCTGCCTACCCCCCAAACTTCCTTCACTGAACTTTGGCCTGATAATATCTATTATTTCTAGAAAGAGAGTGGGTTTTTTATACCATTTTCCCTCCTGCTACTCACTTTAGCCTGATATTCATGGCCTTTGAGATAGTAGACTGGGACTCTGATTTTAAAAGAAGCCTTTTGTAGCCCTAATTTCTTTCCTCTTATGTTTCATCCTCCTTTCTTGCATTTCATACATAGGTTCAAATTGACTGTTTGAACCTATGTATGATGCTGTTGGAAAATTGGCCATTTTTGTGTGTTGGGGAGGGAGAGAAAAAGCTTTCACTGCCTAGCAAGAGGGTCTGGCAGGCTTATTTCTTCCCATCAGTGGGATCTCACAGTTCAGTACAGGAAAGCTCAAGGGTGAAAGCAACTGAGAGAAACTAGGGCTGGAGGCAAAGGGTGTGAGCCTGTCTGTGTCTGCTGCTGCACTGTCTGGGCAGCAAGAAATGTTGGATGCAGGAGAGAGAGCTGGGTGGGAAGCAAGAGCACAGGCAGGCATGCCAGACAGATGAGAGGCTAGAAGGTGTAAGCAGCTCATTTCAGCTGATGGCTGAGGGGTGCATAGAGTGCATGTGAATCCAAATCGATCTGCAGAATTAGCCAGGGTGCTTGGGCAGAGCAGAAGTCTCAGCTCATTCGCCAGCACAGAGGGAATTTCTGTGCTGTTGGGATCCCATGCTGGGCAGAGCAGAGCAGCTGGGCTCGGGGACCACATACCAAACAGCATCTCCAGGGAAAGCCATTAACACAGTAGGTGACATTCCCAACTCGTGTGAATTGCTCTGGCTGCCTTCAAACCAGATGAGGCGACGCCAGCTGTGAAAGTGACCATGAGAGGAAGGTTATCTCCAAATCAGAAGGGACTTCATTGACCTCCTTAGACTTTCTCTGAAACAGTGGTGCTCTGAACAGATGATCTTCCTCTGTCTTGCAGCAGATTATCCGGGGGTTTAAAAAAAAAAAAAAAAAAAGAAAAAAAGAAAAAAATGCCTTTGTTTTAACTTCTTTTTTGAGAGAAGGGGAAAAAATGCAGCTGTTCCCAAAATTGCTTGTCATAGCTCCAGAAACTGAGCAACTCATGGGTTTTCTGTCTCTTACATGATTGTTTCCCTCCTGAATGAAGCAAACCTTGATGTTCTGCTTAGGGGCAGCGAACTAAGAGATCAGCTTTAGTATGGTCTTATTCTTTGTTCTCTCTGGTCCTGGCAAGTGATCTTAGTCCCTTCGCGCCTCACTTCCCATTTCTCTGCCTTCCCGGATGTCAAGAGAAGGAATTTAGTAAGCACTTTCCCACTCCTGCTGTCTGGTATTGCTGTGAAGTTAGTACAGGCTCTCTTGCAGCCACTCTGCATTGGCTGCAGTGCTGCATTTGCAGTTCAGCTGAGTCCAAGCTCCTCACTCATCTCTTTTCCTCTTATCTAAGCTTTACAGGTGCCAAAGCTGGTATCTCCCCCTCTACTTGCCCTCAGTCTTTTGTTAACTTCCAGTACTTTCCCTGGAATGAGCAGGCGGAAGAATCTCAGGAAAGTTCAGGTTCCCAAGTCATTTTGGCTTTAAGACTGACAGCCCAGCAAATACATTGCAATGGGAAGGTGGAGATACAGATACAGACTGCTGGGATCATCTGTCCATCAGTCAGCAAGAATGTAGTGCTTTATTCACTTACTGCATCTTCTCATGTCATAAAGCACAATCCAGATGAAGGACTAGAGAAAATGGATTTCATACTCCATAAAGAGCCTATTTCTTGCACTCTTGGGTAAGACGATGAACTTCTTCAAGTAGGTTCTGCTGTGCTGGAAATTAGAGACCTGAATGTCTGGCGTTAATAGTGAGTGGTACATGAACAAAATGGCACAGCAGAACCTGGAAAGGAGACTGGAAATGGATTTGGAAGTGCCCCTTGCTGTGTATGCACTAATAACACTATGCACTGAAGCAACTAGGGACAGCACCACAGCCTTTGAAGGCTCTTCTTCACTTAATAATAATGACAGGATACTTCAGGTGTCGTGAACCACAGGGAAATGCATTCATGTTTTCCAAAGAAGTGTGGGATGATTTATCTAGGGAGCGTAAAACCACTAGCTATCCTGGGTTTGAAAGTATGTCAGGATTTCGTTCTGGTCATGATTCCTTGGCACAAGAGGACGAAAAAGAAAGAGAGAGAGAAAGAAAAACATGAGTAAGGAGAGAATATAAGGCAGAAGCTACATACACAGTGTTGGTCTTGTGTGTGAGTGCTCAGAAAGTGATGGGGTTTTGTTTCAGTGGAGCAGGATTCGGTGGGTGTGCATGATGAGTGAACCTTAGCTTTGAGGCTGGCAGGAGTGGGTCGCAGGAAGCTGCACTGCAAGAAGCAGAATAACATCAGCTACTGCAGTTCCCCAGAGCTTCTTGATTCCCTGCCTCTCTTTGCCACTGGGCTATGTCCCCTGCTTGTGGATTTTGACAACCTGTCCTTGTTGCTGCCATAGACTAGAGCATCCCAAAAAGATTGATGTTAGCCCCTGTGACCAGCTCCAGCCTGAGAGCCTTTTCCCTGTCCCTTTCCACTCCACCTTCCAGTGAGTAGGTTATGAAGGTGTCTGACACCACATCCATTCCCTGTAAGCACTTCACGCACTCACGGTGTTTTGTGGGGCTGGTTAAATGTTTGCAGTGATAAAGGGGATGGAGAAGAGCACCACATTTAAGTTAGATGCATCCAGTGCACTCAGAGAGCACCAAACTCATCCTACGCACTCAGGTTTTCAGTTCATGTGGTCTTTTTCCAGCTATTTTGTGCCTGATGTGCCCATTATATACAGCTTACTTGGTTGCCTGAATTAGGTTCTTGTCTCAGTAGGCACAAGCCTTTATGTCACCAGCTCTGGCAAATTTTTGTCAGCTGAAATAAATGCAGCATTATTTGGAATAAGCATCCTGGTAACAGCAGGATATGGCCCTGCTCAGAAAAGAGCTCAGAGCTTAAAGAAGGCTGCTTCTCCTTGCAGCTCTCGTTTTCAGGGTGTATTTCACCCCTAGCACATCCCTAGTGCACGTTGCTATTGTTCAGTATACTTGCAAACCCTTGGATTCCACGCAGCTTTCCTGTGCTCAGCTTTGGGTGCGTGATGTTCATTAAACCGACAGACGGAGAACAGGAACCAGGCCCAGCTCACAAATGCACCACCAAAAGCCTGCAAGCCCAGAGCTTGCTCCTGCTCCCTGTGAACCCACTGGGCTGCATGCTGACCCGTCTGAGATGGTGTAAGATGGAGTTAACACCATCCATGACAGCAGCGTACACCTGGCGTTAGGCAGGCGTAGCAGAGACCAGAGCCTGCCTGTGCTTTGTGTTTGGGGTTACCATGCACTGACCTGGCCTTAGGTGCATACACCGCAAGGGGCACTTCCAAATCCATTTCCAGTCTCCTTTCCAGGTTCTGCTGTGCCATTTTGTTCATGTACCAGCTTCACGGATCCATTACATGTTGCCTTGCACTCATTTGAGGATTATCTCAAAGTGGCAGCAGCCTGCACTCATCACATTTAACCGTTTCAATCTTTCCTATAAACTAGGTCCTCCCAGAACTGGCTGTGTGGGGTTGTAGGCTCCTCTGGCAGAAAAGCAGAGATGCTCGTAGCTGGCTGTGTAGACAGTCGGAGTGAGGGACTTTCCCTAGAGCTGAGTTGCCAGAAAGAGGGATATGATGACACTCCAGCTCACTTTCACAGTCCAGGATCTTAGCCCAAACCCACAGTCAGCAGCAGCCCAGTGCTGTAAACAGGCACAGTTGATGCATGGGCACATAATGTGCATATTCCTGGCACTGTCATGAAGCTGGTAATCTGCACCAGAGCAAATGCTGGAGAACACAATGTCATAAATTGTGTGAGATAGGTCACCTCAGTCCTTCTGCCAGGGCCCAAGTCTCTACAAGCCAAGCGGAGGAACCAGCCTGTATAACTTGGGCTGCAAGGAACCCGACACCCCTAGGGCTCCGAGAGAAGCTGGGTCAATTATCTGATCACACCACTGTTTCACCTGTCAATTCCTACCTCTTCAAGTTGCCTCGAGAAGACCTGCTGATTTTCTGTGTTTTGGAAAAAGCTGTTGATTCTACCTTAGGTGTTTAACAGAAATGGCTTTCTTGGGCCTCTTCTTCATTTTCTGTCAAATTTTTATTCCCGAAAAAATGAAGAAAGAAAAATGGCGTATGTGAAGCTGAGCTCCGTATACCTGAGAGCAGAGCAGAAGCCAGATTGCTGGGAATGGTGAAGACCACGTATGTGAATGAATTTGCATGTAGCTAGAGCTGAACTGGGAATAGTAGTGAGTGTGTGGCAGATTGTGCAAGGATAGTGTAAGATTGCGCTAGAACAGGACCAGGGGGAGGGAGATGCACCCCTGATTCTGCACAAAAGAGTTTGAGAGAGGATTTGCATATGTAGCATGCATATAACTGAGAGTGGAGCAGTAATTAGGAGTAAGTGAAGGTGAAGCTGAAAGAGGAATTTCATGTTCAGTGAAAGATCTTTCCATGTAAGCTATTGTTCAGAAAGGTTATTAGCAGACAGCAGTACAAACTGTCCTGAGCCACATGCTCTGCCTTTGTCTGACTACAGGATTTTTACAAGCCTTTTTTTTCTTTGAGAGCTGACAGCATAATAGTCCTGGACAATGCCAAATCATCATCTGCACACTCACTAGGGGAGCTGGGCTTTTATATGAGAGTGGAGGAGATAAAAACAGCGCAGTCAAAGCAAGACAGAAATGACTGAATAAGGGAATAAGAGAAGAAGAGAGAGATTTAAATGCCGTTTGCTGGGCTGGCTGATTTTTTCTTCCCTTTAATTTTTTCCTCTCCCCTGCTCATTATATTCTGGATGTCTTGTTCCAAAACTGTTTCAGTCATTTGTGCGCCTGTGTTTGCGGAGCATGAAGGCTCTGGCTTGGAGGTAAATACCATATAAATGCTTTAAAAAATAGCAGGTGCAAGAGGGAGGAGAGAAGCCCTATATAAGTAAAGTTTAGGACAGATGTTGTGTCTCCTTCCCCAAGCAGCATTCTGCTCCTGACAGGCAACTCTACAGACTGCACCTGCAATTGGGCTCCACCTAAATGCTTCTCCAGAAATATTTAATAAGTGAGAACCCTTGGATCAGGTCCTTAAACTGGACCGGCAGCCAGTTTCAGTCCAAAAAAAGGAACTTGGCTATGATGACTGCCTGCTGGCTAGGACTGGATTCATGTTGCAAGACTCAGACAGAAAGCCAAACTTTCTAATACTCAGGCGTATTGAGAAAGATCCACGTTCATCAGATTCCCATAGGCAGGCTTGGGTGGGGAGTGTATCTCTCGAGCCCGCGTTCTTCCCCTCTGTTCCCTTATCTTCCTTCCCTGAGGCTTCCTGCGCATCCCTCACTGCGCGGTTCCTTTTGTAATATGGCAAGAGCTGAGTGACAATCAATCTCCTGCCCCTTTTGGCCGCTTCCCTTTCAAAGATTGCAGAAGCTGTTACAGTCATTAAGACCGAAAATAAGGGCCATGAAGCATTTTTGCTGCCAGTCTGTGTTTGGTGGGAGGAGGATTTCCTTCAATCAGAGGGTCCTTCAGTTGCCCCAGATATAAAATGTGTGCTGGCAGGGATGGCATCTGGCTTTGTCAGCTCTGTTGAGGGGAACAAGCTCCGTATAGTAACCCTGTCATGCAGGAGTAAGGGAACATATTGCAGCTTGTGTTGGTAAACCCTTTATGCTATTGTGTGTTACTATTAAAGATATGATTGTGTCTGGCATTATGAAATGTTTTGGAAATGGTTTAGGACATTTTAGCTCACTGTACCAGTCATGTTGTCTGCATGCCTTCAGCAACAAATCCAGGTGCCTTGCTAGTCTGAAATCCAGCTTTACAGGGCTGAAGAAATCCTCGAAAATAGCATCATTCTCCTGCATATAAAATCATCACAGGGTTATTTTACGTATTTTATCTTAGATTCTTCCAAGACTACTACAAACTGAGGAGCAGGATTTCTTTTTTCCTAGTGAGTAAGACTTCTGTTCCTACCAAGGAGTGAAATACTGCAGCGTAACAATTTAACATGCGGAGAACTGGAAATTACGCCGTGAGCAAGGGGGTTTTGGTGGTAAGGCGAAGAGATATTTCCCTAGATAGCTGCTTTGCCTCTCCCTACTGGTTTGTGAATGGTTGTGTGCATGGGGCTGGGGTGTCATGGATGGAGAGATTCTGGGTGTCCTTATATGTAGCTCTGCTCTTTGCCAGTATCTTTTGGCAGGCTGCCAGGTTAGCTATTGTGGCAGTGTTGTCAGAAGATCTGGGGATCAGTGTTAGGAACCTCACCCGAGATCTGGAGCCCTCTCTGGAGACTTTTCTGGCGTCTTGTGTGCTTTCTTGGGAACTGGGGCTTTGCAAAGAGCCTCAGTATTGCTTTATTACTTGATTGCATGTAAAGAGCTTATTAAAAAATGAGTAACAATAAGCATGTAATTAACATTACATTTATTATCATCTAAGTCCTGTATTGACTGTTGGTGTTTGGCACAGACACTGACATGCAATTTAAAAATAAACAAATAGACTAAATGAAAATTTAGCTTTTGGAGATTTTTTTTGGAAGGTTTCATCAGTACAGCAAATTAGTGGTGCCATATAAACCCTTTCTTGGGACTTGGATTGAAATCCAGTAGAAGCTAGTCAGTCTGAACTAATTTTCTAAAAAAAGTTCAGGTACTGGGGCTCAGGACTTCGAGAGAATCTCCTTCTCTCAGGCTCCAAAGGAAGGATTTTTCTTGCCCAGTGTGTGCTGCCCTTTTTGACCTTCTGGCCTGAGCACAGCAGAGACTGAGTGCGGGCTACTCTTGGGAAGGTGCCCTCCTGCAAGAGTTGTGCACTTCAAAACCTCCTCCCTAGTCCTGCCCCCAAAGCAAGTGGTGAGATGGAGAAAAAGAGGCAATCGAAACAGTACCACAGCTCAGAGCAAAGTCTGCTGCTCTTCCCTGTGCTGCTGCAATGCGCTGAATGGCAAGGTGCAGTCAGCCTGCGCTCCACCTGGCCATCACTGTGATAGTCCTGAGTATTCTGAGGAAGGTAATTCTTGCCTGTGTTGTGACTCGTGCCTTTGTGGCCTAGGGTCATGACAATGAAATGAAGAGGGTGTGTGAGAGCAGGACTGCCGGTGTATACCTGGGTCTTCAGCCAAATGGCTCCTGCTTGCAGGAAGGTGGTGGTACTGCACACACAGCAGGCATCCCCCTGGGAGCCGTGCCAGCAGAGAGGCTGTACCATCAGGAAAGAGTAGGCCAGTGCACTCTATGTGCCTGCATAAAAAATGGATTGTATAATCTTTTATTTATCAAAATTCTATTCTTGTTTTTGGGGTTTTTTTTTTCTTTTTTTTGCTTTTCCAGTATTGCTATCCAGTTCCTGTCATGGTCTTTGCTAGTCTATCCTGAGCAGGTCAACTTTAAAAAGTTTTCAGACCACTCTTTTAACTGTGTAGTAGAAAAATCAAAACTGAGGGAATTCTCACAACCTCTTTGCAGCCTTTCTGCTTTCTGGCCTGCAACCAGAGCAGTCCTTTTCCAGAGCAAGCAGGGAGACTATTAAGGAAGGGACCAGGGGATTGAGCCAATTCTGTTCAGTCATTCATTTCCTTCTTTCATTTCCTTTAGTGCTGCTGGTGTGCACCTCTAGAGCAGTTTTCTGAACAGGATACAGGGGATACATAACCATGAGGGTGCATGGCACTGCACAGTTACGAGCAAGTATGGCCTTGCAATACCAACCAAGACTGCCAGGAATCTTAGCCAAAAAAAAAGGGGGAAAAGAACCAAAAAATCTGAGGTCAGTAAATAGGAATTAAAACCACCTATATACTGTTCACAGATTGGGATGGAAGGAAACTGTTTGCTAGAGAGGCCCAAGAGAGAACGAGAGACCTCCCTACGTAGCAGCTCCCACTGAAAGCTTGGCTATAGATTCAGGGTTTGCATTGTGCTCTCTCCACTGGCAAGTTGGGATGCTGCTGGACTCATCAGTGGAAAAAGGAGCTGAGATGAAGGCAGCTCTGCTGATAACAGTGGCCTCCTCTAGCCTCCCAAGTCAGCACTATCCACAGAGAAGGAGGGAGGCAGGCCCTGGGCTGCCCAAGGTTTGTACTAGAAAGGAAGAGATAAGTCAGAGATGAAAAGGAATGCACTGGTCAGTTGTAGTAGCTCAAAATAAATTGCTGCATTCTTGTCAGCAAATTATTCTGCAACCACAGCTCCCTCCTTCCCACACACACAGATGCCTTCCTCTCTTCTCCCTCCATCCCTCCTTAAACCTCTTCCATGTTTGCCTGATGCTCCATTCTGTAGCATCAGCTGAGCATATTGAAAAACATACAGCTGTGATTTGTGACTCAGTCCTTGAAACACCAGAGATCAGATCCACTCCCTAGAGTGACCTATGCCATGGCCAGAAAGGGGACATGCCAGCAGCTCTACCTCCAGCAGCCTTCACTCCCTCTCCCATGATGGCAGTTCTGGCAAGGTTTCCAAGAGGATGACAATATGTTGCCATGGGCAAGCAGGGCCTTGCCATCATCTTTTGTGCTTTCTTTGCAAAAAAGAAACTTTTTATCATATGTGTGTGTCTCTGTCTTTAGTCTCTGTCTCCTCATTCTCCTCCATGCAGATCTCTCCTTCCCTCCCTACACCTCTCACATATCCATCTCTCAGCTCTGACGGTGCAACTGCTCCTCTCCAAAGCCGTGGTCTGCAGAGTGGAACCAAATGCAATTTGGGCCCAAATAACCCAGTGTCCTGGGACATAGATGTGACTGGGGGCTGAGGAAATTATTGCCTTGAAGATGTAATTCACATAGTTCCAGGAGTGTGTGCACACACGTGTCTGGGTGCAGGCGGTCACTTTGGGGCTCGCCATCAGAAACACAGGAGAGCTCAGAAGCTGTCTCTCCTTCACCTCCTGCTAACCATGGCTGTGGAGCAGCAAGGTTGCTGACAGAGGGGTACAAGGGCATGGGAAAGGCCAGGTATGCAAAGGACAGTGAGTGAAAAATCAGCATGGGATGGATTCAGACTTCCTTTACCTCAGTTGGGGTTGTTCCTGATTGCTGGTTTGTTTTTTGCCTTTGAAACCCCAGGACTGGGCAGACATCAAACAGCATGTCCTGGGCTGTTGCAATAGTTTCCTCTATTTTTCCTCTAAGTTTTCCATCACAGGAGATACTGGCGCTGTGTTTCAAGCTTGCCCAAGCCATTGAGACACTTGCTCTAATGCAGATCCAGTTCAAGAGGAAGCAGAACACAGACAGCAGCTTTGAGAAGGCCAGCAGAGCTGTGCTGTCCAAGCATTGCCCATCAGAAGACACCGTAGGGAGGAGCTCATTGTTGCTGCCTGAGAATAGGGCACGCAACGCCTTATTTGCCATATGCCAGTCCAAGGCACCATTAGGGAGCCATCTGTGGGTCTGCGCCCAGTTAGTGCTGCCTCAGCCTCTCCCAGAAAGACAACCTTGGAGTGATGACTACAGAGAAAATAATTATAACGGGAAAACAAACAAACTGAAAAATCTGCGCAGAGCTCCTGCAGCACTGCAGTCTGTTCCGGAAGACTATCGTGTCAGAGGAGAGCAGCATTTGACCGATGGAAGCTGATTTGTGTTACAGAAAGAACATGTAATGTCATGTTGGATAATATCATCCCTTTCTCTGCGTCTGGGTAAATCTCTGAGCTTTTGATTTCCCTTGGTTTATCCTGCTGTGGCAGTTCTCACACAGAGGCATGGGATAAGCTTCCTCACCTCTACGCTGCTTGAGGGATGATTTTTTTTCCTTTATCAGCGTGCACTCCAGAAAGACATTGGATACTGGGCTAAATCTGCCCTCTTAAGATTTTACTTAGGAAAAAAACCAACGTAAATGCTTGAAAAAAGCTTAGAGAGATAGTAGGCACAGCAGTGCAGAGCTGTGCTCCTTGGCCTTATCTCCTGGGTGATGCTGGCTGCAGTGCACTAGCAAGCTGCGGCAGCTGTGAAAGCAGCTGCCCTCAGCCTGCAACAGTAACACCACCATTAAAAAAACCAGAAATAATCAGAAATTGCGTTTGTGACTGCACTGCCTGCACCAGCTGAGCTGACCTTGCCCTGCAAGGAGCCACAGGAGCAATGACAGCCAGTTCATGGTAAGGGAAGCAGTGGAATCTCATTGGAATGGACTGTCTGGGTGGAGGAAGAAGCAGCACAGCCAGGCGTGGTGGAAAGTCACTCTGGAACAGGCCCTGAGCAGAACGAGCTGAGAGAATCACAGCTTTCCACCTGGCGGGCGTAGGTTTTGTCAAGCCTCTCTTGCAAATGTTGTTCTCTTTGCTTCTCACCAGGAAAGAGGTGTAGGCAACCAGGGGAGCAGAGTGTGTCTGTCACCATGGCAAAGGGATTCAGGAGGAGCATGCTGAGGGCAAGCCCTGGAAAGGGCTGTGGATCATCAGTGTACGCTCAGTGAGACACAGGAGGGCCTTCAGTGGTGGTGCTCTCCATGGCTTTGCCACACTGCCCGAGAGCTGTCACAGCCCACAGCTCGGGGCTGCTGGGCACACAGGAGATGTGCTTGGGCTGTGCCAGTCTTGGCACATGGTATGGCTGTGTTCTTGGGATAAGAACTTGTGATGGCACCAGCTCAGACACCAGCTCTGCCAGCAGCTAAGAGGGTGCAGGGGTGCCTTGTGCCATCCACGGGGGAAGTTTCAACCATGCAGGCCTTGCCTCTGCTCTGTGTCTAAGCTGGACTCTCCGCCTGAGGCACTGGGAGATGGGAGCCATTGTACTGGCCTGAGACTGGGATAAGGGGCTCCCTGGGCACTTCTCCCTCTCCGCTGGCTGCACAGAGAGACAAGGAGACAAGACACCTTGCTCAGGCCAAGCAGGTTATTTTCAAAAGCCAGTGCCAAGTGAAATGGGTATCAGGCTCTCCATGCTCTCCTAGATCAGGGCTTGCATCACATGTTTGGGAAGCCACCGGAAGCTCGTCCTGAGCAAAGGACATGGCCCTTTCCCTCTGTTTGCAGTCCGCCTCCAGCATACAGCACTTGTACCTGCATGCTTTTCAGTGCTAAAGCAATACCTCAGCAAAGCTACTCAGTTTAGTCTTCCCTTCTCTGCCTGCCTGATCTTTCAGCTCTTCCCTTCCCTGGGCCAGCAGTACAGCTGCAGGACAGAGCAGCTCCTTAATGTGTAGGTGAGGTAGGAATACCCACATGGAATTTTGGGGGCAGCTCTGAGGATGGCAGCATATGTCCGTCATCCTTCTCCTCTGATGCCCCTGGCAGAAGGAGAACTGTTGCATTATACCAGCATTTAAGAAATAATAATAATTAAAAGCTTTCTGATGAACATGTTTAATTTCCTATTCTAAAAAGCTGCTAAGGCAGCGCCTTTTGTTCATTAGCATATTTGCAAGGTTAATGTAGTGTACTTAATAAGATAAATAATGCTTGTCATGATATTTCAGGCCAATTGTAAGGGGAGGGAATAAAAAATACTTTGCTTAATGTCTTAAGTTTTTGCCTGGTCAGCTTTAAGTTAACTGCTGAGCTACCACTGAGTGTTAAGGTGCGTTGTTCACTCTTCTCCTCGGCAGATGCTCACCGGCACTTGCATGGGGTTAAAGGAGACTGTCAAAGCACAGATGGCGTGGGCGAGCTTGAAGGGGACTCTTGGTGTCTACTGCGATAGACATCACTTTGGGAATGTGCTTAGGAAAGCAGCAGAGCCATAGAAATCTAAAGGAAAAGGATATGGGATCAGGGACAATGTCTGTGACTGTGCAGGAGACAGCAGTGGTACCTACCTGCAGGAGAGGGTCTGAGGCTACAAACAAGGATGGGAAGCAGATGGCAGCAGTAACAGTGACTGATGCAGTGGGACCACAAGGCTGGAAGAGGTAGGAGTGGTCCTCTTATTTTTATGTCCTACTTCAACTCCTAGTTTAATATTTATTTTCGTATGAACATCCAGAATCAGGGAAGTATTTGAAAAATCCTCATGTAAGACACTGTGCACGGGCCATGGGAGACAATCATAAACCTGCTTCCAAGCTGCCAGCCCTGGGCAAGTCTCAGCTAATGATTAGCAGAGAGCCCTCGTGTTCCTAATGGCTTCTCTTTCCTCCTCTTCTGCAGAATGATTGCTTTCTTAGGCTTTTTCATAATGTACAGTAAACGCTGCTACATCCTTAGATAAATGAGGCCACAGTGGGCAAGGAAGAAAGAGGAAAGAACTTTCTAGGCAAACAATCCAGGGCACCTGGCTTGCTACTCCCACATGCCCTTCCTTTCTCTCCCCTCCTCTCCCCCACCAGTAAAACAGACCAAACAGCTCATTATTTTCTCATAATGATGTGGAGAGGGAGAGAGAAACAAGCAAAAA
>VZTD01003142.1:1746644-1798176 GCA_013397725.1 Rhagologus leucostigma | reverse complement strand
ATATAGGAAATTAATAAATAGATAGGCCACAGAGATACATGTCACAGTGAAGAGCTGGAAGGATGGGTAGGTATTTAGCTGGCTTAAAATGCTAGGCCAGTATGATGAAGGAAAGGACGGACAGCAGAGGCAGCTGAAAGATAAGGGGGTGGGGGGGGGACAGGAAATAAAATGGGGAAAATAGAAAGCACAGTGGGGAAAGAAAGACACCAGAAAAAAATGAAAGGGGTAGAGACAGATGAGTGAGGAATGAACAGGATGAAAAAGCAGATACAGCAAAAAGACATGAGTTTGGCAGAGGAGGAAAGGAATAATATGTTGTTGTAGGTGTTCAAGGGGGGTGGTAGCCAAGGGGTGGAGGACCAGCTACAGTGGGCAGATTGATTTTGATGTTAGCTATATTGCAGGTCAAACACAGTCCTCACACCACATCGGCTCCACATCTGTTTCTCCTTCTGCCTGCCTGTCAGCCCCCCACCGTGTCCTAGATATTTTCGGCTGGAGCACCTTTCGGGCTTGGCACTGTCTGTCTGTCAGCCCCAGGGTGGGGGGAGCCCGGAGCACCAGGTGAGGCACATACCAGCCCGCGTGCCCCGCAGCCCCAATGAGCCAGGGGCTCAGGACAGCCTTAGAGAGCTGCCAGGAGCCTGAGCATGTTACCACTGGAATCTCCCTCTCCTGCCTCATCTCCTGGGCAGACTGGTAGCTGGAAGCCCATTCCACAAAGGAAAAAGGGCTTTGAGTGCAGCACCCAGTGTCATAGAGACTCTGGGGCAAACCTGACGTGCTGTCCAGCTTGAGGGATGCGGGGCAAGCCATCCCACCCCACAGGGTCATCCCATCCCACCTGTAAACTGGAGGTGGTGTCAGCCTGCCTCACTGAGTAACATAAGGAAAGGGCTTTCACAGCAGCTTTGCAGGCTTAGCCTCTCCAGGCACCTTGTTGCTGTGGTTTTGGCCTGTGAGGATGGCTTGTGTCAGGCCAGAGGGAGCCAGTTCTTCAGCCTCATCTCTGCAAATGGTGTTGCTTAGCTGACCCCGCTGTACGGTGGGAATTTCCCTTCGCCCTGGGCTGGTGGACACAGATGCCAGGCTGGAGGAGCCCAGCATCATGTCATGGTGCAGCTCATGCCCCAGACAGCAGCCCTGCGTCCCACCAGCTCACCTGGCTGAGATGCACTCGTCATCCTCCAGCACAGGGCAGGCAGCCCTTAAAATCAGAGCCTGGTCTCTCTGCAGTGCTGCAGCACATTATTGTCTGAGAGCAGCTTATTAAAGAAGGAAGCCAAACCAGTCCCCTGCCTCCATCCCAGCTGCTGGTTTCTTTCTGTCTTTGGGGTGCTACAAACAGCGGCACTTAAAACTCCGAAAGCAGCTTTGCTTCCCTGCCCAAGCCCTGAGAAGCTCTGCAGGGCCTTGGCAAAGGTGTGCCCCACCAGCTCAGGAGAGATCAGTGCATCCCAGTGCCTGGGCAAGTGGAGGAGAGGGCTGAGCTGCCCTGGGAGATGGTGGTGGCAGCATGGTGTCTCAGAAGCTGCTTGGCTGAGCTGCTCACAGCTTTCTTGGGAGAGAGCACCCCCCTCATCGCCCTGCTGATCCCAGTTGGGTGGTAACTGCGACTGCACTAAGAGATAAACACCTCAGTCACAGCACCTCTTCCTTCCCTTCTCTCTGTCTGCTGACACCCATTAGTTTGCAATCATTTGCTCACTCTTTTTAGGTTTTCTCCACTCGCCTTCCCTCCACATTTGCCCCATCCTGTTCCTGTCCTTTGTGAATAATGCTTGGCAGTGTAGTGTGTTGCCATAGAGGAATTAAAGCTGCTTTAGGCAGTTAGCCACTCATCTAGGAGAGGATCCTGAAAAGCAAAGAAGGAGGGAAAAAAAAGAAAAGAAAATCAAGGTTTTCTCCATTCTCTGTCTCCTTAGTGCTTGCTAGGGCTCTTGGTACAGCTGGGGGCAGGGTGCCCAGGGAAAAGGGTGAAGCCCCAGGTGCTTTAATACAGCTTGAAGAACAAAGATGTAAACAGAAAGAGGAGGAGAACTGCCAAACCGGTACGAAGCTGAGGATTGAGATAACGAGGGCTGATGCAGTGGGAGACTGAGCTGTATTGTGTACGATGTACCAGCCATCCAAGCCATTCTGCCCAGTGCCATGGGCTTTGCTGTGCTCAGGAGCTCTGGATCTTGCCCTGCGGGCTTCACAAACCGAGGAAACCTGGAAGACATGCAAAAGAAAATAAAAATATTCTGAGTGGAGGAGGAAGGAAAGGAGGGCATTTTCCTCACCTTCCTGTGTAGAGCCAAGACCTCCATCACAGGCAGAAGCACCCAGGCATGCATATGTAAATACATGCACACAGAGCTCCTTTGCAGTACTCAGAAGAGATTCAGGAGCATCAGAAAGCTCCACATCAAACTTCCCCAGATTTTGACTCCTGTCCCTAATCCTAGTTCTTGTCTGCCCTTCCAGAGCATGTCAGCAAGGCTCCATCAGCTGCACTGCACCAGTGGGGCTGTAGCAGAGGTTAATGGTGACATCTGGGCAGGGTTTTGCCCATTCTGTGCATTGAGTATCAACAGAACATTCTTCAGTCTGTTTGCAAAGGCGATCAGATAGCAAAACTTCAGGAGGGAAATCTCCCCCCAGAAAGCATTTGCACAGTAGGCGTGGGGATTTAGAATCATGAATGCTGGTGAAAATGTGAGGTGGTATTTTTTATATATATATATGTAATGATAGCTCTTCGCTAGGAAATGAAACCCAGCAGGGGAGAAAATACTGCGTAGATTTCAAAAGTCTTCATATGTCCAAGCACTAAAGAGCATTTCTTCTCCTTCTCCTGTTCAACCCTGACACCAGAGATGCTTCAGACTTGAGCAGTCTGTTTGAACTACCTGCTGTTCAGAAATCTTGAGGAGACAGCTGAAGCTCTTTGCTGCTGAAGCCTTTCTTCCAAAGCTTCCAGGAGCAAGATAAGAGGAGCATCCAGGCTGATTCCTGCTCCTAGGAGAGCAGGCAAACTGCTGACTGCCTCTGCACCCTGTTGTGCACACTGGGGTGGATTGAGGCTGCTGAAAAAGGGGTCTGCTGGCCTGTGGTTCTCCTGCAGTGCAGTGAGTCAGTGATAAACTGACATTGCGTGGGAGGTGGGAGTTCTGTCTCTCCTCAGGAGATCCTAAAGGATTTCTGCTTTATTGGAAATCCTAATAGTAGCCGGTCTGATTTTTATCCATTAATCCCTGTTTTACGATGTGAGCGCACACTCATGAAGCAGCATTGTATCTCCCTGTATTTGAGTCCCATCTTCTTACCGTGCAGATGTAAACAACTGCCTATTTCTCTCAGCCTCACAGACCCAGTGGAACAAAAACGGAATGAGATTTTCTTTCACCTTGTGCATCAGCAGCAAAAAAAGCCTATTTCCAGTGGCAGGATTGTTTCTGCTGGGAGTGGTGGATGAGGCAGATGGAGTCTTCTCTGATGAAACTCCTGTGTTTCTGGCATGCGAGAAAAGCATCCTTTGCCTTGAAAAATTGGCGAATCACAGGGAATCTCTTCTACTGTCTCACTTTTACAACCAGTGTTATACCTGTAATCAGGATTTTTAAAGGCAAAGGAATGAAGTTCCTGAGGCAGAGGATGACGGGAATCTGTGCTCTAAAACATTTTTGGACATGGAGATCAAAGAATAAGCAGAAGAAAGTCAGGATCTTGGAAAGCAATCTGATTTTAGTGCACACAGGAAGAGGTGGCAAGGTTTCTTTTTGCACTTGGCACAGTGAAGTATTGGCAGTTGCCATGAACTCTCCACCCTGGGTGTAAATAATTTAAAAGGTCCTATAAGGGCCTATGAGGACAGGCTGAGAGTGTTTGGCTTGCTCAGTCTGAAGAAGAGAAGGCCCCGGGGAGACCTTAGAGCCCCTTCCAGCACCTAAAGGGAGTCAAGAAGAGAGTTGGAGAGGGAATTTTTACAAGGGCGTTTAGGACAAGGGGGAATGGCTTTAAACTGAAGGAAGGTACATTCAGATCAGATATGAGAAAGAAATTCTTTACTGTGTAAGTGTTCGAAGCACTGGATCACGTTGCTCAGAGAAGTGGATGTGGATGCCCCATCTCTGGAAATATTCAGGGCCAACCCAGATGGGGCTTAAAGAAATCTGGTCTAGTTGAAATTATCACTGTCTATGGCAGAGGGTTGGAACTAGATGATCTTTAATGTCCTTTGTCGCTTCCAACTCCGACCGTTCTATGGCTCTACGGAGTTAGTCATCCAGAGCCAGTGACTTTCTGTGCATACAGAGCATCTAATAATTCTCTTAAAACCCATGACAAATACCAGCATTATTGCCTGTGCAGGTGGTTGCTACAAAGAAGCAATTAGGAAGACTACCAGTACCTTTCCTTCTCTTCCATTTTTTAAGCTGCAGGGGGAAAATGGCAATATTTTGTTTGGAGATAAGTATAAACCAAACCCTAAGGTGCTGACAACCCAAAATGCTTGCATTTTGAACTAGCATCTAGATTTGTATCTTGGATGTGGTCCGTGGCTTTACATCTTTGAGCAGTAAATCTTTTTCACAGTTTAAACCGTGAATATAATTTAGCATTAATGTACCGTGGATGTCTCTCATATGGCCAAAAGGGACAAGTTATGTATCAGGGTTGGAGCAGAGACACATATCACCATGTTGGCAGGATCTTTACTGCTGGAACACTAAGTCCGGGAATCTAAAACACGTGAGACTTGGAGTACATTTAAGTCTGAAAAAATAAAGTATGTTCATACATCTAGCAGTAGGTACCCCATACTGGTGTATAGATCATGTGAAGTGTTTCAGATGTAGAACGGGTGCTGCCTTAGGGTGGTAGAGGAGGCAGAAGAGCATCTGCAGTGAGGAGCCAGTTCCTGCGGCTACAAGGTCTGCCCCCATTAGGGGTCCAGCAATGAAAAGATTCTGGTTCTGTTTCAAGGTTGCTTCTTGGGAAGGTTGTTTTTCTTTTCTCATCAGCTGAGGAAAGAGGAAGAAAAAGGTTTTCACTGTGTAAAATTGTTTACGGATAGAAAACTGAGCAGGAGTTCTCAGCATGATACAGCCTTGTTAAGCAATGGTCTGCTTTTCCTCCTGTTGTCTTAATGGAGAAAGAAGGAAAGAATTAGCAATCCCCAGATCTGAACAGTAGAATTAATTATGGCTGTGATTCATTACAAGCAAAACCAGCTAACCGTTTCTCTGCTATCTTTAATTTTGCGTTTGAATCGTGGTGTATGTAAAACACAAGAGAGGCTCTGAATTCCTAGGGACAACTTCATTTCCAAATGTGCATGTAGCAGAATTGCCAGGAATTGGAGAAAAAGTGCAGACAGACAATCTGATTTTTACAGGACTGAAGAGTCCCTCCGTTGTTTTGCAGTTGTTCTCACCTGTTGGTGGTGTGAGGGAGGGATGCCCACGGTCAGAACACGGCAGATCACTGAGTTTTGCTCAAGTTTGATCTGTTATTTTTTAACATAGTCTGTGTTTTGATTTGTTTTCGATCAAGGCTAACTGTGCCTCTTATTCCTATTATTTCTCTTTTTTTCTTTTTTTATTTGGGAGGGGTGTCACAATTATTATTGCTACTATTGCTATTATTATTACTAGTTTGCAGTGGTTTTTTTAGTCATCCGTGTTCAGCTCTCTTGAGAGCAATGAAAAGAAATCAAACTGCTTTTGTGAGTTGTGGCAGAAGAGTGCAAATAGATTGATTAAAACGCTGTTTCTTTTTTTAATTTAAACAGAGCAGAGGCTTGTGGGTAATGTGCATAATGTATGCACAGTGGTAACAAGCCACTATGGGGAGAGGGGAGGAAAATGAGGGAGAAAGAAAAAAAAAAGGAAGTGGAGCCAGTGTTGTTCTGCCTTTAAACACAAGATTGATTTTACATTTTCCCTGTGTGTCACTTTCATTACTAGCAAATTAATCCTTCTCTCTGAGGCTTGAAACTTATTTCTGGGGTTTCTCATAAGAAAATAGCTTTTGGTGTGCTACCTATTCTTAAAGAGGGAGCTCGGAGCTTGGCTACAGGAGCAAGTTGCACTCATTTAACCAAAGGTGTAATTTTAAAATTGACCTTGTTACAGAGGTTCACATGACTGACTTATTATGATTTTTACTTCTGTTCTGGAAGAAACGCAACACTCTTGAAATGATAGGAGAATGCTGACTAGAGGACAGGTAGCATCACTTTAACTAAATCGATAAAAAGTTATCCCTTCACAGCTATTTCACCTTGTTCAGATAAAGAAGGCAATTACGGAGACCTGTGGCCTGAAGGATCAAGTCCTCAGCAAACCCTCTTGGGAGGAAGTTGTGAGATGTTTCTGACACTGATACCGTCCTGCAGTGCAGCATCGCCTCGAACCGTGAGGGTCTGCAGGCCGATGTACCCCTGGGAATTCAAGGAGCTTCCTGGCCTACAAAAGGGGTGGATTAATTGAGCACTCATTTTAGGACAATAATTCCAGACAATTAAATGATTAAATAATTGGACTGCCAAAACGTGCAACTCTACTGCAAGTTGAGCAAACCATTCGGACACTGTTGGGTTTCTAGCAAAATCATAATGCTGCTCTGTGGGGCTGCTCTCTCCTCAGTCCTCAGGTCATGGTACCACGTGTAGAAATTTGGACTTGCTTCATTTCTGTTTAAATTATCTGGTATACCTAGAGCTTAGATCATCTGTGCTTCATTACAGCAGGGTTTCTTTCAGATTTCGGTGGTTTTTTGCAAATTGTACATTTTTCAGATCCAGGAGATTACATGTATATTCCTTTACAGTCCTCGGTCAGTCAAGTCATTGCCTGTTTACCAAAACCTTCTGCTGCTTTGTCTCTTTGGGTGCCTCTGATGAAGTAAGAGGGCTGTTCTGATCCAGTTCTGGCTCAGAAAACTGGAGGGTGACCCAAAGCCATTTCTTTAACTCAGTTAACATTGAAAGTTTCATTTCTGTTTAAGGTGAGTTGATGTGCCACAGCCTGCCTCACCCTTTGAGGGTCACTGGCCAGCTGCGGCCCGGGTCTGTCCGGATCCATGGTGCCACAACAGGGCAGTGCTGTGAGATCTCCGTGGCTGCCTGGTGCCTGAGTTAGTGCAGCAGCAATTTTTCATCTTCAGTTGCTGCCACAGAATATAAGTGTAAGAGTACAGTCTTTGGGGCTGACCTGAGCAGGGCCCTGCAGTCCTGTCGACAGCAGTGACTGGTAATTAGCTGGGAAAGGATGGGAAGAAGGGCTCCATATTTCCTGCTGAATATCAAACAGCATACAAAAATAGCCACTTGAAGCCACAGTGAAGACTTGCTCCTATCAGTGCCAATCCAGCATGTTTTTTCTGACCAAAGGTCAGGTGTTTGCTGGGATTAACAAACAAAAGGGATGCCAGGTGCAAGAAAGAAGTAACTATTTTTGTATCAAAAGGAGTCTTATTTTTTCTTTTTCTGCTGAAAACTCTAGTGGCAGCATTTCAAGTTGCTTAGACCATGTTTCAGGGAAAATGACTTCCCACTTTTCCTGTGCTGTGGAGTGGCCAATTCTAATGGAGGATCTGGTATGTGATTAGATTTCTTAAGTGGCAGGCAGGAGAGTGCATCTACTTACAGAATTATTGTTAAAGTGAGGAGCTTTTGGGAGTTCTCTGCAGGAACTCTGAATTGTTGGAAGCATTCCATGGGATTTCTCAAAAATGCTCGCATTCTGAAAAACTGCAGTCTTTACTGCTGCCTTTTGGATTTACTAGAGCCTTGAGCAAGCCATTGGCTTCTCTTTGAGCATGCACTTGTTTAAATACACCTGTGCAGAACAAAGGGAGAGACGTGGTCAGGCCGTATTTATTTCCATTCTGACTGATTTAAAGTGAAGGGGGCCTATGAGCATCTGCAGGACTTGTTATTGCTCAGTGGACAAGAGCTTGTCAGAAATGTTGGACTGAGTATCTGCTGTGTGAACTGTGTGCTTTATAACTGCCCTCTTTACTCCCGCATTAGCAGAGGACAATCTTACTTCTCATGCTTCAAACAAGTGCAATTGAGAGTGAAGAGATCTTCACACTGATACCTAGGATCCAGCTCTGTTCCCTTCAGAATAATTGGCAAAAATTCCCAAAAATTATTTTCTGTGAAGAAGGAATCTCAGTTTGGATCAGTGGCATAGCTTTAGATACACTGTACTACGCAAGGGGCCCCTGAAAGAATGGAAAATTTTATAGGCCTTGATTGATGCAGGAATGTCCCAGAAGCCAGCAGAAGAGAGGACAGTGGTACATGTGCAGTGGACATGTGCATGGGTGTAGGAGTGACCTATCTTTGACCTGGTTCTGGAGAGCAGGAACTGCTGCAGGGCAGGAGGGAGGACACTGACAGAGCTGAAGGGCTCTGGGGATTTGCCCACAGTAGTCAGGTTTGTACCTCATATGGTATAAAGCTTGATTTTCCAACTACCAAAGGCATCAACTTTGTAGACTAGGCAGAAAAAATATAAATGCAAATATCAAGAGGTTGGAGGGAGGAGGGAAATGAGTGTTATGCTGGTTTGTTTATCAAGAAACAGAACTTTCCTGGGACACAATACAAAACTACAAGCCTATTATCCTACTGCTTTTCCAGCTCCAGCACCAGCTCTTTTCTTTTCCAGGTGAGGCATTATTGTGTTAATACTTGCAGGAGGAGGGAAGAAACGAGTCCAAATGCCCCTGTTTGAAACGTCCTATCAGTGCATAAAATATGTCTGCGGATTTGAGAATTACGCTGACTTCACAACAGTAAATTTCAGATAAATAATTTATCTCCTGCAAACACATTTCTGTGCTCTTACACATCCATTTGTTTCTGGAAAGCAGCGGGGGTGTTGGGGAGGCAGAAGCGATTGGTGCTCACTGGGGAACTTTACGTGGAGCTGCCTGTAGCTTGGGTGTTGTTGGCCGCTGGAGGTAGGGTTTTGTTCTCACAGCCACCAGCTCCCACATCATAAATAAAGCCATTTTGGAAACAGGAGGCACCTTGAGCTGAAACTGGCATTTCTCACAATATTGGCAGATCAAGCCAGCAACTGTTGATTTTAAATGTTTAATGAGCAATATGTTGCTGATTCTGATCATAATGTTGTGTTTGCCTAACCTTTCTCGATGTGCTCCCTTCTGCTGTATTGCTGGCACGTTTCCAGGAGAGGAGGAAAGGGAAAGGGAAAAAATACAAACCCCACCACGAAGGGTGAAGCAGGGCAGAGAGAAGAGGAAAACTGAATGACTTAAGAAGGGGCATAAAAGGCAGAGATAGAACTTTACTAACAGGAAGAAACAGCAACAAGATGTTGATGCCATGTCAGAGTATTAAATTGGGGATTGCAGAGAAAAACAGCTTTTCCCTGCAGAGGTATTCATACTGAGAGAACTGGAAAAGAAAGGCTGGTTGCTAAAAGGAGATGGACAGGAAGAGCTGTGTGGAGATGAACCCCTAACCAGGGAGTCTCCTGAGACAGTTCAGTGTGTTGTTTAAAGGCAGGTGAATTGAAAGAGAAGCAGTATTGCACAAATCAGTAAGATGCTCAGTCACTTTCCTGCCAGGCTCACAGAATGCTCACTGTAAAGACTGTCTCTAGTATGCTGTATTTTTTCCAATTTGTTTTTGTTCGACTTCAAAACCCTGAGTGGTTCAGCATAAGCCTGTTTGACACTGGGTTTCAGGTTGGGCTACAGAGAGGCTTAGAAACATGAGTGGGTATCTCAGGATACAAAGGAGGCTTCGTTGGCCAGTGGAGGCAGGAGCACGCTATGGAAACAGGGAAAGGCTGCTTTTATAGTAGTAAATAGCAGCTGGTTTTGCTGTTGCTCCCATCCTGGACTAGACCCTCCCTGTCCTGGTGTGGGTACTGACCATTGCTTGCTGTAGAAGACTGAGCTCTTGCTTAATACATACCATGACTCCTGCTAGGAGAAGCACCAGACTCCAAATCTGGAAACTGAAGTCTTCTGTTTTCTGAACAGAGAGGTGTTGGGCAGCAGGGTCAAATACTTCCTACCCGAGTGCCTTGGACACTCCTCAGCAGGAGGTATCCAGAGAGTTATTGTGTAAAGACATGGAAGATTTTTTTTTTACCATGTTGATTGGGCTCTTGAATGAGACCAGGCATTTTCTCATCTTTTCATCATTACCTGTTTGGCTGATGTTTAAATCAATGAGTGCATGCCAGACACTCACTGCCCTATTAGAAAAACGTTTCTTGTTTCACATGATGGCTTATTTATTGCTTCAGTTGTATGTATGGCACAGTATATATTGTCCAAAAGGGAGATATAGTTACCAGGTCAAACTTGGTAAGGGAGGATTTTTCTTTTTTTAATGAGGAGAATATCAATTTTGCAATACTTGTTATGCTTTCATTCCAGGCTGCTGCATACAAATTCTGTTATATAAAGGTGACCACACACAAATAGATGCATGGAAAATGTGTGTTGAGACATTGTGAGATAGAAGTGGAAAGAAACAGGACACAGAGGACTTGTCTAAGAGCAGCCTTGCCAGAAGAATGGGCAGTGGTCCACCCAAGCCACTGTCTGTCCTCCAACAGTGAGAGAATTTTAAGTGTCCTTTATTGATATAACTGATTGATTTATTGTTTTTCCTTCATAGATAATCTATCACCTCCCTAAGTTACTTACTTAATTGTTAACAAGTGGGAGTGAAGCATGGATATATGTTCCACACTAAATTTTGAATTTTTGAGAGCAGGTATGCTTGGGATTGTTGGATTGACCTTCTCTCTTTCTCTGTGTTTGACTCCCTCTTTTATACCACCATGGTGTCTTCTGTTGTTTTCTTGCTTTCTTGTTTACGTGCTTTTAAGCATCAAAGCTACTACATGCGAAAAAATTTTAATTAGCCTTGAGCCTTCCACTAGGGTCCTCAAGTACAAACAGGCACAGGCCTTTACCAGTTCAAATCAAACACATCTTCAGTGGGTCATCTTCAAGGAAGTCTTCAGCAGCCCAGCTTCTGTCAGTGAAGTTCTTTGCTGCCAACACCTCCAAGTGATTTCTCTTTAGCTGTAGCGTATTCCTTCAGCTGTAGTGTATTTTTTTTACCTTCTCTGCTCCCCGCCCCCTGGTTCAGTTCTTTACAGCTTTGAAGTAAAAGAATGAAGTCTTTTCCAGCCATGTGGTACAATATGGCATCATCCCCCTTAAAGCAATTGCTGTGTAACAGACAGCTATAAAAGCAAAACAAAGCTGCGAGTATGAGAACTCTTCTCCTAGATGTTTCACCAAGACACTATTCCTGCATGAATGTTTTTTGTCGTTGCAGTAGCTTATCTGAGTTACAGTCAGGTTTCAGTCTTGTGGACATATAAACAGGTGGAAGGAAAAAGGGTTTCAAGATAAAAAGGAGAATAACAGGGGAGGAGGAGGAGGGAGACAGAGTAGGAGAAAAAACTGAAAAAACAAAAAGAGATATGTGAACTGAAGGGGGGGGGAAGGGTGAGAAACTCGAAGCAGGGCTATGATGGGTAACGAAGCAGGAGTGGTGATTCAGATTTCTGGGGTGGCAAGGGCTGAGGCTGAGCGCTCTTCTTGGCAGAGCGGAATTGCTGCGGAATGCAATATAATCTCTATCAGGGCCCTTCAGTTTAGAGGCATATAAATGGAGTGGGGTTTATTGCAAATTCTGGTTAATAACTTTCTCAAAGGGGAGAACTTCTGTATTCTCTTTGAAATACAATTTCTTGTCTCATAAATTGAAACAGCTGTGACTGTTCCCTCTGCACACAATTTTTTTTCATCTTCTGCCTTTTTTGCTGGGTGTACGCGTATGATTTTGCTTAATGATTTTTCTCTGCAGAAGGGACCCAGAGTGTGGTGCTGTATACAGGTTTGTGATCAGTGTCTTTGCACAAGCGCAATAAAAAATGCCTTGGGCATTTTCTGCTTTTAGAGAGGAACAAGTGTTAAGCTATTAGTCTGAATCTAACTTAGCCTGCATTTCTCCTGAGAAAAATCAGTAAGAATTTCTGCAGCCTCATTCCCTAGAAAGACTAAGCTGAGATTTAATCTATCACCTAGACCAGGCTCTGGTCTTGGACCTGTAAAAGCTGCATGTACCTCCATAGCTACTATGCAGAAAGCAGAGCAAAGAACAGAGGTGAGGATCTTGACAGCCTGTATTCCTGCCTCGTCTCTAAGGCATTGTCTCCTGCACAGGGATGGTGATGGGCACCACAGTGAAGGTGGGAAGAGTTATTCCTGCCTGGAAAGGGGAGCAAGATCATTTTCCTCCTTGTGATTCTAAGCAGTACTAGATATTCTCTGCTAGCATCAAACCATCTCTGTCTCTCTGAGGACTCCTAAATGTCTCTTCTTCTTCTTCTTTTTTTTTTTTTAATTGAAAGAGCCAAGATTGCCTTTAGGCTTGTGCAGATATCAACCAGTTTTGAGGATGACTGAGTGTACAGAAACACAGACAGGGTATCAAACCTTCCTGCCTTCAATTCACTATCCGCTCCCAAGCTAAAGTGGTCAAATCCCTAGATCATTAAACAGTGATATATGAGTTAACATAGCATGCTGACAGGACCAGTATGCACAAATGTCCTGAGGAGGTTCAAATTCAGAGGGCTATATGTCACCTTCAGCCAATTTCTGTTTGGAAAGAGCTCAGGAAGGCTTTGGGATTCAGTAAAGAAATACCTGAATAGCTGTCTCGATATCTCAGTTTTTCATTTCTCCATCTCTCTCCCATGACTCCCTACAAGTGCCTCTAGCTGGAGGACGTAAGAGGTGTAGAAAAAGCCAGAATTCATCAGATCTGAGTGCAGAACTCTTTCCCCTCATAGCAGACCTCAGCCTTCTCATTGTATATAGCAGATAAGAGCCTCTTTGGGCAAGCTGCATGTTCAGGAGATCAAGAGCAGCAAAGCCATCTCTCCTGTTGGGTAAGGAGCCAGACCTGTGGTCTCCAGCAGTTCAGCTTCATCCCCATCTCCTCTTGCAGCAGCTTCCTGCTGCATTCCAACCCATGGGCTTCCTCCCACGCCTGCATCCAGAGGCCCAGCTGTGCTGTGTGACATCAGCTCTGCTGGTGCAGCTGGGACAGCGTCCTTTGCCCATCAGAACAGATTTGTAGGTGAGGGCACCAAAGTCCCAAATCACCCCAGTGACAAGTGACTGGAGGGGTTCTCTGTTTCTTTCCTCTCTGAGCCTCTTGGCAACCCCATTGGCCTCCATGCAAACTGGGTGTGTTCACAGCAAGAGCCTAGGGGATGAAGAGGAAAAGAAATTCATAGGGGCTCTTCCAGGGCTACATGGAAAGTGCTGGAGATTATCTTCTAGGTCTCCTGCAGTGCTGGAATTGTGGGGGGGGTTGGGACTGTGGCTTCTTTTTGTCTTTTTGAGCCATGAATTGCAGATTTTTCAGAGGACCTCTCTGTATTTGAGAAGGCAGTAATAAGAGCACGTGTTTGTCTAGAACTGGGATGCCTGTTAATGTGGTGTATTTTATCTGCTTTTAATGAGATGAAGTAGGCAGAAAGTAAGGAGGAGGAGCCAGCCCCAAACATTCCCACTCCATCCCAAGCCCTCACTACCAAAGGTCGTGGGAACCTACCTTTTTTCTTCTTGTATGCCCGTGCATGTACACACAGCATGTAAGTGTCCAAGGCCCTCGGTGACACTGCCAACAGCTGTGAATTGCCTGTGAGCAGTGAAATTGTTTACCACAGATCAATATAACAGTAATACATCTGGAAGACTCTGGCCTCAGTTACCCCTTGTATGTTGTGTTCCCAGCCAACACTAACTGCATTCCCCCTGCTTTCCCATGGCAATTCACCTTGCTCAGAGCTCTGCTTGTTTGCCCTAACCCTCTGCATCCCCTCACTTCTTCTTAATCAAACTTTCATCTCTGTCTCATGCTCTGTGTCTCTTTCTTTATTTATTTCCTTTTCTGTCCTTCTCCTGAAGACTTGGGTCTCAGAAACTATCTTCTCTATGCTATCTTTTAAATTTTTTGTTGTCTTGACAGTTCCTCCCCTGTTCTCCATTCTCCTTTCTTCTCTCTTCTCCTCTCTCCTTCCTGCATGTTGCATCCCCCTGTATATGCAAGCTCGATCTGCCTGAAAATTATTTCAAGACCTTCTACTCCTGAAGTAGTGATAAAATACAGTCTGCAGGTGAATTTGCCATTTTAATATAGTTAACGTTCCTCCCCTCCTTCAACTGTTCTGCAACTGCAGACTGCAGGCTGCTGAGATTAGTGGCATAAAATCCCACCAGGATATTGACATAACCTATAAGCCAGGAAGTCGTTTTAATCAAACCCAGCATCCCTTTTGGAATGCTGGACTTAGAAATACAAGGACAGCAGTTTTGAGAGCAGTTGAGAAATAAGTATTTAAAGAGAGGGTGTTTGAAAACCTGCTTTTTTAATATTATTTCAATACCTTATGGTCAAAGTTGCAGGATATTTTTCCCTAATGAGTCCTAGGACATACAGAATACTCAGTATTGGTGCTGGAGAGGGTGATAGAAAGGAATTTGATTGAAATGCTGGTTATTAAGAAATGCTATTATCCAGTAAAAGTGTCAGAAGGCCTCTATCCAAGAGGCATAGATTACTGTGGATGAATTCTTAGTCCTTGGAGGCCAGGTGGGAGGGCTCAATTGTTGTGTTTTTCCCCTACCCCCAGTAAAACTTAGAGCAGCCTTGGAGGAGCAACCCATTAAAAAAAAAAAAGTCTGTTGTATTCCTTGGAAAGCAGAGAACCAAAGAAAGAATAGAAGATACCCCAAACTATTTGTCAGCTTCTAACTGCACCTCTCTTTGCTTCCCTCCCTCTGAAACCCACATAAAGCAGTTTGTACGTTATGGTGATGAGAGACAAGGGGAGATATCTGTCCCCAGCTGGTGATCAGTTTATTCACTGAAGTATGAGGATTGATAGCACTTGTCACTAATAGCCCAGCTAATATAGCTGCAGATGCTACATTTAATCATATAAACTGTGAGGCACAATTGCAGAACAAGGGCCTCTGGCCTACACCACTGGAAAAGGAAGCGGAGCAGATTCCTAAAGGGCTGATGGAGAATTGTGATGGTCCTGCACCTCTGTGACAGGAAAAAAGAGGATGTGTCCTGCTTCTGCATGACACTGTCTGCAGGATATGTGTCCATGCACATGTGGAATTTACTAAGTGCACATGAGGGAACAAAACGAAAGGATCTCGTGCATGAGATCAAGAGCATATGCGGGAGAAAGCAGGGAGCTCCACTGCATGTAGAAGAAATGAAGGGAGCGGTTGGGGTAGGAGGATGTGCCCTGTCACATTTGGCTATCTTTCAAAACACCATATTCCTGACAGCTTTGTCTTGATACCTGCAGCCGAAAGGAGTCAGAGCATTTGTGAAGATGTGGTGCTGTCCAGCAGCGCAGCTGCTTAAAGCAGAGAGCAGCTTCCATGCAACTAAGACCAGAGCCCTGCAGCAAGGATTCTGTAGTGCAGTGAGGACAAGTTCGGGAGAAGAAAGGGAAGGTTTGGGCTTCTTATGGCCCCAATCATCAAATGGCAGCCTGACTCCCCTTCTGCTTTCCAGGAGAGTTTGAAACCAGGTGTTACAGATTTTCAGCCGTTAATGAGGGGTCTTCTCCCACCTGCCAAATGTGTTGTGTCACAGATGTGCATGAGGCTGCGTGGATGCAGGCACCGTGCAACACTTGGGAGGCAAATGATACTCTGTACTTCAGTCCCCCACATGCAAGACCACAGACACACCCCTGTGCTCATCCTCTCACCCTCTCCCCTGCCTGCCAGCCTATCTCCCTGCACATCCTCACCTTAATGCTCACCTTTATGCTCCGTCATACTTCCAGCCCCACACCCGTTATTCCACGTGGTTTTTTCCACCACCTGTACACATGCACACATACGTGCAGAGCCTAATCCCCAGGCACCCTTTCACCCACCTGCATTTCCTCTTGCATCCCCACAGTTTTTTGGCACCGCTCTCCTTATGATGCTCAGCAGCTCTCGCCCACACATCCAGCTGGTACTCGCTCGTGCTCACCAGGCTATTGTGTTCTCTGTCTCCGAATGCCCAGTGCTGTAACCAAGCTGTTACTTGTTCGGTTCAGTCATGTGTGTGTCCTGTCAGACACACATCTGCAGTCAAGTGGCCCAGAACAAGACCAGCATGTATCAGGGTTAAAAATGAATATGCCGGGAACATCCCTCTTCTCTAAACTCACACTCTGATATCATAGCCCCCAAGGGGATCAGTTTGTGGTGTAAAGAAAGCTGTTTGTGGTTTTCATTGAAGGAGAGCACAGGGGAGGAAAGTCCAGCCCAACACCTAGCCCTTCAAATGAAGTGACTTGTCAAGTATGCAACTGTGGCGGGGATTTGAGAAGCAGTAAATTTAGCAGCATTCACTTCCACTGACAACCTGTCATGTGCTTGAAACATAAATAGTGGTAGAGACAAATCACTGCTGTTTTCCTATTAAGCTTTGGCCCACTGGCCCTCTAGCTTGCCAGCAGCATTTCTACCTGGCCTGCTGGTGTGCCTTGTCTCAGGGACAGATGTGCCTCCCCGTTACAGGCTTTGGGAGAGTCAGGACAGGAATTATCATGCTGTTATTTCCTAGGTGTCCTTGGTGTCTGGGTACTTGCTCCTCAGCTGATGGATTTCTCGCTCAAGCTGTGTGCTGCTGGCACCTCCTACTTCCACCCAAGGTTGAGGAAACATGGACCCTCGCCTTAGAGGGCTTATGGTTTTCACCCCTGCCCCTGGTTTCTGCCTCATAGACTGGCAAGGTCACACTGATGGAGTAAATGAGGCACTGATTTGAATAAAGGCATAGAGGTGAAGTTTTCCAGTGCACCTGAGTGACTTGCAGGCACAAATGCCATTGAAAGCCACTAGGTCTTGTCCTGTTAGAGCATTTAGTGCCTTTTGGAAACCCTGCTTTCAACTATCAATTATTATATAACCATTTAATAAAACATGCCATCAGAAGCTCACATTAATCTTTACAGAGATGAGAGACATCCCTTAGTGCTTTAAATTGAGGAACCAGGGATTTAGCACATTTCACGTTCTTCCCTCTCTTATCAGTTTTGATTCCTCTTCCCCTCTCTCCTCAAGGAAGACAAAATCATGCCAGTGATTAAGGTGGCCTGCTCTGTGCTGTTTAATTAGAACAACTGCTGTTTCAGTTCCAGTGAAAGTCTCACAGATGTGCAGTTGCAAATGCACTCTAATGACACCCCTGCCTCTCCAGGAGCTTGGCAGAAAGGAGCCAAAGAGTCCTCAACATAAAACAGATGGTTTTTCTTGCTTTCTTGGCTCTTTTGGCTGACTTGGGCTCCTGCTGGAGCAAAACGTTTCTCTTACCACAGGAATCAAATGCGTTTGGGGAGTTGAGAGCAGAGAAGTAAATGGATTCCTGTCCATGATGGTAATAGGGGGATTCAGAGAGGCGAAGCCCAGTGAGACACTCTTGATTGATGTGATTGGCCACGGTCTTCTCATGCCAGCACTGTTACAGTTGCTGAAAATTTTATGTAATCATCAGAACAAGTATTAAGGAGTTGGGATGAAGGCAATGAAATATCTTTTAGGTTTGTCCCCAGACCCCTTCCTAAACTTAAGGGGTAAGCTGTAAGAAGTCAGAAAGGAGTTGTTTTGATTCAGTTTCTTCTACTTACAATTTTCTGCCTTCTCCCTTTCTGGTGACCCCTCTCTTTCTCCCATATCCATGGGAGAGAAACCCTGCTTCACAGCCATGATTTTCAAGTGTACTGACAGCCAACAGCTGCACTAGCAATGCTAGTAGATGCATCAGGAACATACAAGAGCTCCAAATCAGGGCCTGTATTTCCTCTCTGCTTGCCTCCCCTGTAGGACTGTACAAGATGCAATATTAGGCACTGAGCAAATGCCTTCCTTCTCCTTCGCAGCCAGTGCCTGGAAAATTTGAGAGACAGACTCTTTATTCTTTGGAAAGCAAGGGAGTGGCTAAATGCATAAGAATTAAATATCCTGGACTGAAGCAATCATTTATCTGGACTGCTATCACTATGAATCAACAGCAGACACCTCAGATGATAATATCACAGGAGCCAGCCCAATTGATCAAAAGTCTCTGCAGCGTGTGAGCCCAATCTCTTCCCAGCACACCCTACCCAGCCTCTAACCTCTGTGATTTTCACCCCGATGCCTGGCAATACTTGTTGCCTGCTCAATCCTAAATCCAGCCAGTTAGTCTCATCTCCTGATCCCTTGTTGTGCTCCCCACAAAGTATTCCCTTTGCTTCTTCCACCAGGAGCAGATATGGGGGATGGTGTCAGGCAATTACTATGCTGGATCTAATTGAGAAACATTGCAGCAAGGAGAGGGGTCAACAGAAAAGCAAACAAAATGATTTTTCAAGAAGCTAATCCACCTATACAAATATTGGCGCCAGGCATCACAACACACTGGCGTGTTTTTTGAAAGGGTAAATCTTGCTAAGGGGTGGCTTAACTCTTTGACCTCATTTCCTCAGTTGAAAACTACAGCAGTTTAAAAGATCAGTGGCTAGATCCAGGCTGATACAGAAATCCCGGTCTTTAGGTTTTATTTGAGAACTCGGTGTTCAGAGTAGCCTCACCGAAAACAGGGATGAACTACAGGAATTGCCATCTTGCAAAAGGACAGGAGATTCAGGGGCCGTGCTATCTGGTCATGAAATGTTTGGCTCCAGCTTGCAGAAAAAGAGCCACAGCAATGCCTAGGCCTCTGAGTTAATGCTCTTTCCCATTTCAAGTAAATCTGTGCCAATTTGTAATTTCTCAAACCTTCTTCCGAGTTTCAAACATATAAGAATGGAATTCTATGGGCTAAGTTGAATCATTGAGGAGGAGGGGATTGTCAAATTTTTTTTTAAATTTTAAATTAGATTGAAGTTCTCGGTTCATCCTTACCCTCTCATCCCAAGAAGTAAGAGTGGGTATAGGACAGAAGGGAACAAACACCTTGTATTTAAAAACAGGGAAACATTCTAATGGATGCCTACAAAAGCGAGCCACTTGATTCTTGCACAATAGTATATTGAGCATGTCTTGTGCTCCATAAGACACAAGAGACTTTTTAAAGAAGGTAACAAGGATTTTTAAAGATGCCACCAAACACAGACCAACCCTACAGTTCATAAACTGAGAGACTGGCACAGCTGGTACCAGTGAGTGCCATCACACAAAGTTTCCCTAAAGCGTGGGGCTGACATAATGATTTGTGGAATTAAACTAGGGATTGCATTGCAGTCCATCCCTGCTCTTCAGTGGCAGGACAGAAATTACACAGTTCAGTCAGGCTTCTTGCCCCAGAAGGGACTTGTTGCTGTCAGTCTTTTCTTTGGTCTTGTGTTTGTGAGGAGGAACTTGTCTTCAGACTGTGTAACAATGATAGCAAAAGTACATTGTCCAAAATAAGAAAACTTGTAGGAAAAGGAGTACATGAGGCCGAATGAAGGGAAACCATCTGACAGAGTCACTAGAGACTGTAACAGTTGACTGCTTGCTGTTGTATTTTATGCCTTTCATAAGTGTCCATGACACGCAAGAAAACTCAGTGCCCTGCATCAGCTCTCAGCTTGCATTACCATCTTGGGCTTAGCACAGTGGGAAACAAAGACCTATTGATTACACACCCACACCCCCACAAACACACCCTGATGTTACTCTTGCCAGGGGCAACTGCTGGCCCATCCTCTTCTTGCAGGTGGTGGAGGAAGAGGGCACAAGTCCCCACAGTGCTGACCACACTGCTGGGAGTGAGATCGGTGTGCTGCCATCCATGTGTGCACATCGAACAACTCCTGTGCCTGAGCTGTGATTCTTTTTCTGACCTTCTGTTTTCATCCTGCGTTAGCTGCTCCAGCACCGTCCTCACAGCCCTAATGAGTTACCAACTCCTGCCTTCCTAAGGCTCTCAAAGCTGTGGTGACATCTCACTGATTCATCTAGCTGATGATGCCTCCTACCTCATGTTGTTTTAAAGTACCCTTCAAAAGGCAGCAGGCAAAAATTTTATGATGCAGAAATGGTGCAACTATTGGTTTGTTCATGTTCATATGTCATTTTCTTGGCAGTAAAATTAAGGCTTGGTGTTTGGTAGCACAGTCATGACAACTTGCATTGCAGTATGCAACACTTAGGGAGTATAATATTGTAGTTGTGACATTACATGACTTAATTTACCTCATGGTTCATAATTTACTTTATACATTGGCATCACAGCCAAGTTCTTTTCAAGAGCAATTAATCTATCCAAAAAATGCTGTTTGTGTTCATTAAAAAAGTGTTAACAAATTTGGGCTAAATTCAGTAAGTAATTTTGGAAAAAAAAAGTTATCTTCTTCAACATGAAATCATCTGATTTAAATTATATCTCAAGTTGAGGCAGACCATTAATTCCTTCTTCTGGTTCAACAAAGAGAAGAAGAACACCACCGGTCAAACAGAAGGCTTTGACCTGAAGCGGGTCTGGATTTTTTTTCAGGGGATGGTTCCCTTTCTTTCTGGTGTTCACATGTGGATTTTGAATGGAAAATCTAATCAGCTGCTGGATGGAGTAGTATATTGCACACCTGCTCCATGCTCAGACTCAGGGCTGTGTGTGAGAGAGTGTGATGACCCTTAGTGGTTGTTTATGAAAAAGAGGGGTGGAAATTCAGAGATACAGCTGATCTGCTGAGGCTGCCTCAGGCAGATGACCCCCACTGACATGCACCCACAGCCAGGATGCAAACTGCATCTGAACCGTCAGATTTTGGCTCCCATCTCCTGGGCAGAGGGCGTCAGCGGTGGGCGAGCCATCCCAAGTGGTTTGGTCAGTGCTGTCCCGAGAGAGAGAGCACAGAGACATTGTTCCGCCTGGCGAAGCTGCTCTCAACCTGGAGGAGTTTATTTGCATGCTGGATGCATGGATTTTGAGGAAAAAAAAGACCATGAAAATCAAAGGCTCTCTTAACCCTGGTCACGCCAGTGGGTGCTCGTGTTCCCCCCGCCAGGGAGCTCCTTGGATGCCGTCCTTGGCTCAGGAGGCAGGGCAGGCAGTTTTGCACATAAGGTGCAAATGTGATTGCTGATGAGCAAGGTCCTGGTGAACGCCAGGGGAAACCATGCCAGGGTGTTTCCTCCCGGTCTGACTCATGCTCATTCATGAAGCCAGAGCCAGGCCAGAGCCCTCCCTGGCACTGCAGTAGTTTTTTGGTTTATGTGTAATAGCTACAGACCTGAGGGCATGGGAGGCATGAGGCCCGCTTAAACAATAAATACCCTGCTGTGCCTTGCTGCTTAAACAGAGTAATTACTGCCTTACTACATGTGACCCCTCTGTTCCTGTGCCTCTGGCAGTTGTTATTTCATGGCTCCCTTTGCACAAGGGATGGCTGTGCCTCTCTCCCAGCTGTACATCTCTCTGTCTGCCACTGTCTCACCTCCCGTCTTACTTGCTCTGTCTCAGTGCATTTCTCTTTGTCAGTAGCTGACTACCATTTTCTCTTTTTCTCAGGCACTGAAGAATCTCACTCTTTTTGCATTTCTCTCTCCCAGCCACTGTCCCTCTCTTCATTCTCTCTCTGTTTTTTCTCCATCTATTTTTGTCTTGTCTCAAGCTTTCCCCGTTTTCACCACTTCCCATGCTACTCCAGGTTTTTTGCCTTCCTTCCTCACTGCAGCATTGTAGCACTAGCTGTCCCTTTGCTTGTCTACCATCTGTTTCTCTCTACTGATCTCTTTGCTAAAAACAAGCCTCTTCAACTAAGGGATGGGGAAAAACGCCAAGCTCATTGGAATCAGTGATGGCTGAGGAAACAGCGACTGATAAACGAAAACTTCAAAGTTTTGAATTAAAAAAAAATACAAACCCTCAGCTGGAGGTAAAACAAAAAAATCATGTCAAAGGCTCCCTTAGCTATTTTTGTCTTTCAGAAGCCTGTTCCTAGGGAATAGAAGGTGCAAAGGGAAGGAGGAGAGTTAGGTGAGCAAAACCTCAAACACTAAATGGAGAGTGCAGAGACAACAAAACCTGCAGTTCAGCAATAGAAGTTGCTACACACAAAAAACTTCAAATGGCATCCATTGATTTCCAATCTTTTTTATCTCCTTGCATCTTGTTTTAGGCCCAGCAAAGATGCATAACCCATTCTGCTCTCCTCTCTGCACAACTACAAAGATGCTTGGAGGGAAAACAAACATAGGAGCAGAGGGTGGCTGATCTCTTTTTCCACATGCTGAGTGCAAACAGATACTATCAGCAGATCTGAATTTCAGTTTAATTTAAGACCACGGCAGTGTTAAGAAATAAGACAACTAAAGTTACCTCTGCACAAGAAGAAGCCCAGTGTTGGATGCACGGACAGGAGAGGAGATGAAACAAAATGTGGCTGCCACCTCTGGAGATCAGCTTCCCCTTTGGAGATGCGAGAAACTAGGGCGTGAAGGGAAAGGCCTCTCTGGCAGAGCACGTGACTGAATGCGTTGCTGGCCCTGACTACCTGAAAGAGCTGTCTGCACACAGTACAAGTGGGATTTTGTCTGGGTGTGTGTCATTTGTAGAAAGGAAGCGTTTAGCTTTTGAGGAAAGAGTGATGGTGGGTGGCAGTGCAAGGGGCCGTTCGGGCAGGGGTGAGAAGGGCCCATAAACACCCGGGGAACATGTCAGTCTGTGTTTCTGCACACACAGGCAGATTTATAGATGTAAAAAACAAATAAAATACATAGTATATAAAATACAGAATATAATACATAGTATATAAAGTACAGAATATAATATATATATATCATATCTATATGAGAGCACAGGCAGGTGTGCACATCCACGAGGACAATTTGCAGAGCCAGTGGGGTTGTACAAGGCTATTTGCAGAGGGTAGGGGGAGAGGAGGGCTGCTTGCCAGCAGGCTAGCACAGCCAAGCAGATTTGCTGTTCAGGTTCATTATTTACTGGGTCCAATTAGGAAGCCAGGGGATAGGAAATGTGGCTGAGGCAAGCAGGCCTTCAAAGCCTTCCTCCTGCACACATCAAAGCTGCTGCCGCACATCCCTCTGCAAAAAAGGCTCTGCCAGCTCCAAGCAGCAGCAGCAGCCGCCTGGCTCGCACTGCTCGGGGTCGTTCCCTCTTGGTTTGATTGTCAAGCCTCCCAGGCTCGTGCTCTCTCTATCTCCAGCCTCCAGAGCAGAAAGCTCCTCTTTCTGATTTACTGGGACAGAGTTAAGGAGCTACAGCTTGGCATGATGATGTTTAATGGAGCTGTAGCAACAAACCAAGCTAACTATGAACATGTGAAAGGCAAAAAACCTGCAGGGAAGCAGGTTGCCTGAAGTCACGCAAGGGGATGGTTTGGGATGAGAAGAGCTGAACTGAGTGAGAAGTCATCCCCCTAGGGAAACCTGAAAGGACCCTCACTGGGAAAGGGCTGTACTGAACCAGGCAGAACAACCAGGAGACAACCCTTGTCAGCAAGGAAGCTTTGGCAGTAGGGTCACAATTTCATCCCTTGATAATCTGCTCAAGGCAAATGTCTTCTCTTAATGGGAATGGAATGGCTTGCTTGCCAGGAGCTGGCAGTCCCTCTTTCACCGAATAGAGTATGTTCATTGTTATCGGTACCAAAGAGCATTGTCCAAGCCTTCTCCCTGCCCGCTTTGATAAACTGCATAGTGACAACCATCAGCTCCCTGCCAAAGCCAGCTCCTGTGCTGAAACGTTTGTAAATTCACTCGATGTGTAAAGCTCTGTTCCTGCTCCCCCCACCCCCTGTTTGCCTTAGAGGTTAGAGTTAATATGACTCACCTAATCTGGCTGCCAAAGTGAGTTAGTGAAAACATCTCTACAGTTCTCTGCAAGATATTTCTGACATTTCTCTAACACACTGTGATACATCTTTCCTCTCCCTGATCTGTACTACAACACCTCAATTTTATATAAATGCTTTTTGTTATAAATGGTTAATGTGCTCTTAGAGGGGACAAGGCAGCAAGCAAAAGGGTCTGTCTTCAAAGAGAGAGCAGTTCAGTTCTTGTAGCAAAATGTTGATGCTCAGGGTCACCAGTGCAGGGACAAGAACAGTGCTACCACTTATTCAGCAAGAGACTGTCACAGAAACTTTCCCTGAAGTGTTATGCTTATATCTGTGTCCTAGAGCAGGGGAATGAGGAGCTGAATAGGGTTATTGATGTCTTAGACATGCCCTTTAGAACAGAAGTCCTGCCTTTCACTGATTACCAGGGCACTCCACTGGGCAAGCCAGCAGCTCATCATGCCTTGGGAGGGGTTCTGTGTAGCTGTGAAAGCTCTCCCGCTGGACATGGTACGGAGTACACTTCAAGTGTGTGTATGTATGCAGGCGAGAAGCTCAAAAACATCTTCCCTTGGGAAAGTATCTACCCTTTTAGGTTACTTTGGAGCTCCACTGATGTGGTTCTCTAACAGACACACTTCACAGCACCTGTAATGAGGATGCCACTCCATTAGAGCTGGTTAAGTCACCCTCAACCCTGTTTTCATTACAGTGACAGTCTTGTGACAAGGGCAAATTGCAGGAGAAGCAAGTCCCACTTGGAAGGAACCCTGTGTATAAACAAGGCGGAATTGCAGAGCAAATGATTTGCAAAACAGAGGCAAAGTACTTTTTAACTTTTTCTTTGTGAGTCTTTCCCTGATGTCTGATTAACTTTCCAGTCAACCGACTGACCTACCAACTAGGAGTGCTGCTGTGAAAGGAGGGGAGTGTTGGTTGTCAGCTCCATTTGGGGGTGGGATTTTTAAAGTGCTTTGTTAGCAGGTAGCAATATGAGCAATATGCCGTAAGAAGATCTGGGAATTAAGAGAGTTCCCAAACAGAAATGATCTCCGCTGTAGCAAAACCAGAAACAACGTGCTGCCTCTACAGACAGCAGCATGGTGCAGTAGTTGCAATGCAATCCTTCATCTGTGTTGAGCCTCGGTAACACCTCATCTGAAATGCTGTGTTCAGTTTGGGGTATCACACTGCCAGAAAAATGTGAACTTGTCGGAGAGGTTTAAAAGCAAAGAACAAGAATGATCAAGAGCCTAAAAAAACCTCACCTACAGAGGAAGGTTGAAAGACCCTGGCAATGTTCAGCCAAAAGAAAAAAAAAGATGACAACTGAGGGAGGAACATAAGTGATTTAAAAGTTGATAAAAGGCTATTGCAGAGAAGGAGGGAATGATTTGTTCTTTTTGTCTGTAGTGGCTAAGACAAAAGTAATAGCTTTAAATTGCAGCAAGGGAGACTCAGGTCAAACTTCAGGGAAGCTGCTCCAGTGGTAAGGACAGCAAAGCACAGGAACAGATAGTCAGGAGTGGCTGCAGAATCTTTGCCGCTGGAGGGCAGAGGACGGCTGTGTCCCTGACATGACTCATGTGTCCTGCCTTGAGACTGGCAAACGGATTAGATGGTGACTGAAGTCCCTTCCACAGTGCTGTGACTCACCTAACTCTGGTCCTACAGGGGTTAGGATTCCCTGACATATTCATGAGTTCTAGCAATAAAAAACACCTGTGAAAATCCCACCGTGCTTCCTTCGCCACTGACTCTCCACAGCATCAGCCCCAGCACAGAGCAGAGGACTGAGAGCCTGTCAGCAGGAGCCAACCTTGCCTCCTTCCCTTGTGCAATACGCTGCTGCCATGCAGGAAGGTCCTGCAGCAGACTGTTAGGCGATGCAGAAAATAAAGCAGTGGTAAATTTTAGACCAATGAGATTTCCACTACCTGAACATCTGGTAGGAGCTGGGAAAAGGGACTGCTGATGAGCCCTGCTGAAAGAGAGGGAGAGCCTTGTCTTTACAGGAGTTTAATAGGTACACTGCTGTTCTCATGCTGAGTCTCCATGACGGGGGGTGGTTTTCCCCTAGAATGATTCTGAAAACTGCCTGTGAAAAAGAAAAGTTTAAAAAAGACAAAAATAATTATGTAAGGGACAGAGTTCTGAGCAGATTTTGAAGTTTCTGAAGTCCCTCTCTGATGCTGAAGGGAATTGCACACAGCTGGCATCGTCAGTGTGTGCGGCCAGGCTGACCTGTGTGAGTCTGTGCCTCTGGGGTGAGATTTGTTGCAGGTGGCTCCATGGGAAGTTCAGCTCCAGAGACCGGACTTAGCCACTGCTTCCATGCAGTGCCATAAGCCAAGGGGAACAGTAGGCACTGTTTGAACTCCCTCAAAAGCTGTAAGCACTTTTGTGAAGTGGGCAGGGTTTCAGAAGTGCTCAGCACCTGTTGAGAAGAAAATATCTTCTGAGCAGCGAGTTTTCTGGAAAATCTGACCGCTCTCTGAGGAACCTGAATGGGAGCTCTTGTGAGCTGACTTTTTTTTTCTTTTTTCAAATCTGGCTTTTACCTTCTGTGGGTTGGGGGATGCTTTCTCTGAACATACATAGGCACACAACTGGGGCTTGTGGTTTCCCATGCTGCAGAGCAGTGCTCACAGCCCTCTGAGAGGAGGAAATGTGGTTCAGATTCTTCCCAGGAGGTGCCTTACTTTGCTTTCTGAAGGAATAGAGTAGATATACCAATCCTAATATTTCATGCGTCCCTGGCAACTTTCATGCAACGAATCTAATGTGTTTTACATGGGTTAACCTCACTGCCCTGCTCTAACCAGGAGGTGATGGGAGAGGGGGAGCTATTTGCTGCAGTTCACAGAGGGAGAGCAAAGGAGTGACTCACTCAAGGTCATCCAGTGAGTTAAAAGCAAGGCCACGGACCTCCCCCGATTCCTGCCCCCATCCATAACCCTGACTGACACTCAAGTCACTGTTTTCCAAAGTGTGTAAGTGAGGCAGCACGGTTTAAATGTGTCGTTTCATATGTACAGTAGATCAGGAATGGGTGATGATTATTGGTCTCTGCAGATCAAATTACAGTTTGTTTCTCTCAGTTTGGCTGTGTTTAACGGTAGCTTGACCTGATCGATGGCACTTCAGGGTGGTGGTTGCTTTGAGAGACAGAAAGACATTTTTCACAGTTTTGCAGTGGAGAAAAGGGTGCTGACAACACACCAGCACATGTGAGGACCCAGCACATCAGCCACAACATGACTAACCTCTGGTAGTACTCAGCCATCACACTAGTGAACTTCATCTGATCTCATGTGATGGAGGTTTTGCTTCTTGGCCTGGGCAGCCTGTGAGATGCTATGTATTGAATCACCTGTATGTGGCCTTCCAGATTTTCAGTTTTCCATAATTAAATGAAATACTGGTATCTTGCTGATACAGCTTCTGAAATAACTTTAAAATGGCTCATGACCGTTACTTGTTTGCAGAATCCATGTTGGATTGTTCCTCCATGGCAATTCCCCAAATCTGAAAGCCTAAGAGAACTACCCTCTGTATTCTTCTGTCCTACCAGGCAGAGAGTTTGAAGGTGAGGAGGAGTACCTGGAGATCCTGGGGATCACACGAGAGCAGTCGGGCAAGTACGAGTGTAAGGCTGCCAACGAAGTTGCCTCAGCAGACGTCAAGCAAGTCCGGGTCACTGTGAACTGTGAGTACATCGCAGCCGGGGCAGGGCAACGGGGAGAGCTTTGCCCACAGGCAGGGGTTACTTCAGGATAAACAGAGAAGCATGTCTGGGTTTGGATTATACAATCTGAAAAGGAGGGCGCTGAGAAAACTATCTGCAGTCAGACACTTGCCACAGGGTACAGTTTGTGCCTTAAACCTGGTATATATAAGAAAAGGCTAGGGGAGCTGTGGCACAGAGAGACAGACAGAGAGGGAGAGGGAGAAAGAAGAGCTGCGAGTTGCCCCCGTCTCTCCCCTCCGAAATGCTGGCAATGCCTTGTTTTCACTCACTGAGATTCGGGTGAACAGTAGTGTGGAGAGAAGCTTCACCAAGGCAGGAAGGAGAGATAAGGGAGGGCTCAGCTGGCTCAGAGCTCACACGCCTGCCTGCACCCAGCCATCTCAGCAGTGCCTACATGGCTATCACAGCCAGGGGATGTGGGGTAGAGGCACGTGTTAATGACAGGGTGCAGAAACTTAACTTTTATGCTGGTTTCAGGTCATTAGTTTAATGCTCTGTCTAAGAGACCCTCCATGCACCACTGCAATACAGAAAGGGGCTTGACCAAAGGATACAGCAATCCCCTAAAAGCACTGAGAGGCATGGTCAGCTGTGGCTTACATCCACACCTGTGGTGTGGGGCATGGAACCCATCCCATATGTGCTTAGACAGATTTCCACTTCACTCTGCTGGCGTGCTCCTCTCACAGTAACACAAGGTATTTCAAATTGATGGTACTCTTTAATCCTACACATATATATGTCCACCTCCATACTTGTATGGCTTATGTTTGGTACTGGAGTGATGTAAAGTGAGCTATCCCCATGTAACTGCTTTGTTTCCTTGCTTGGAGGCTAATAACTTTGTAGTTAGGATGGATGAATGGGAGGTATATCCTCTCCTGACTTTCTTCAGTTTAAATTGAGACTTAAACCAGAATATTAACTTAAATTGAAACTGGAGATGGCTACAGACATTTCTGGCTGCATATTCATGCCTTGATTCACAGGTACAATGGTCGGGGAGCAGGTCAGGGCAGAGAGCTGATGGCAGCGTTTCAGCCAATACCAGTCTTAAGTTGACTGTAGGTGATTATAGCACCTTTTAATACCATTCTTGCCCTTTGTCTGTTTCTTTACCTTGGTTCTTGTGGGCCATCACATCAGATCAACTTTTCTGCTTGCTTAGAAGTTGAGGTTATAGGCTCCCTGCAGGATCTTCCAAATCCACAGTGTTTTATACTTCCCTTAGAAATTGTGTGGCAGTGGCTTAGTATCAGCTGCCTCATGGGCCAAATTTGGCATTGATATGAACTGTAGTAGCAGATTTTCTGCACTGGAAGTATAGAAGTGTCAAAACTCCACTCCAGTTATAAACTGGAGACATTCCATGAGAACCAGTTAATAGTTTCAAGTATTTTTGTGAAACATAATTTCAATGGTGCTTTAATGTGTTTGAAACAGATTGTTTGTATAAAGTCAGAATGTTTGATTTTGATTTAGTTTCAACACATAATAACTCTGTCACAGTAAGATCTTAAACATTTTAACTGTTGGAATATATGAAAAAGTGATGTGATAGAGTATTGTAATATTAATATGTGGTGTAATTTGTAATGTAAGCAACTTAAAATTCCTTAAGGACAAATCTTTTCTTTTGCAAGAAAGGGAAGTAAGTCTAAGAGATCATGAGGACCATGCAGGAAAAAATCAGTCCTATTTGAAAGGGAATGAAAGCTAGATATTTGCATACATCTTTCCTCATCCTGCTTTGTTAAACAACACCACAAGCAGCAGAAAGTGGGCAAACCACAGTAAGTTTGAAAAATGGGGCCTGTCCAGCCTCAAGAGCTTCCTGGCCATCTCTTATCATCTACTGTGAAGCACTGTCAGCTCGGACTGCAGGAGAAAGCATCTCACTTTGCTTTGGTCTCACACTACCACCTTCAGGCTTCCCAAGTAATTGCCCTTGCACATCACAGACAGGGAAACTGAGGCCTGGGGAGAGTGGGAAGAAAGCAGCTAAAGGGAACCACTCCTGGCTTCCCAGGCGGCTGATGGCTACCCACGGAGCAGCTGCCTTCTGAGTGCAATAGGCGGGATTGTTTGGGACTTCCACCTGCCCCTTCTCCCGGGAGAGCACTGCACCAGCTTCTTAAAGTGGTGAAGACAGGGACTGCTCAGAGCAAGGGGCTGGGCTCTCTGGCAGCAGGATGGAGAGCAAATGCCTGCTGGGATCATCTTCTAGACCCATGGAAAGGTGCTTATTCATTCTGTGACTCCCCTCTTTTGCCAGATTCATGAAATGGAAAGGTTTGTCTTGCTGTAGACAGCAAGAAGATATACTGCTCAAACCAAAAAATCAAATAAGAATGGTTAAAAAATCACCTTCGCTATCCTTTTATTATCCCTCCTCCTTTTCAAATTAAAATATTTACATGAACCCACAGCCTTTGAATGTAGGGTTCTATTTATGTACACTTATTAATATTTATGATGTTAGAGAGTGCACTGCAATATCCCTAAAGCCCTGCATAAAATCCCGATTAAGGTCAGGGAAGGGATCATATTGAGATGGCTAATGTGTTCACAAACAAATTTCCTTCCATACATTCTCCAGACAGAATTTTTTTTTTTTCTTTGACTGACACAATCCGTTTTGCTTCCTTTTTTTTTTTTGGCCTTTCAGTTCTGGGACAGATACAGATGGCAGAGTGTGTTTTATGGTAACTTGAGTCTCAGCAAAGTATCTGTCTGAGTTGCAGCCCTGTAATCTCAGGGTATGCAAGTATTAGTGATGAGAGACAAGGCACTTATTCCTTGATCCCTCTCAGCAGCCAGGTGGAAATAATTCTGCCTTTTAACATGTAAAGCTTATCGCTTAATATTTTGAACATGGGTGGGATTGAAAATGCCAGTGCCTACCCTTCCTGGTATCCAGCCAGTACTGAAACCAAGCTCCAGCAGAGCACACCGATATATTTTCCAAGTTTGGTTTACCCATGGCACAGCGCTCAGACTTCAAAGTAAGCAGAGGTGGGAGCACCTCTGCTGAGGGCGAACTTCATGAAGAGCAGTCACTAACAAGCCCTTCTGGAGCTTGTCACGATGTCCAGGAAGGTTTGATCAGAATTTGTAACCTTCGACACCTAAGGGAAGTGTCTCGACACTAGCTCTCAGAGTTGCACCCACAGCTTCTGCTAAAGCTCTTCTCTTTCAAGCCATGAATGTATTTCTGTTTCATACATGTTGCCTCAGTCCTTTCTTATTACAGTTTTGGCATTAGACAGAGAGTTTGTATGGAAAATAATTTTCATGCTAGTGTTAAATTCCTTCTTTATTCCTGTACTTTTGCTGTCTTCCTTAACCCTTGATGAAGTCTTTCTCTCATGTTCTCCTCTCTAATAAGCCCATGTGAACTACAGATCCATAGGTAAACATTCATAAATTGCTGAAGTCCATCATTAACCTTAACTCTGCCTGTGTATGCCCATGCATTTATGACAGAACTTTATTCAGCAGTGCTGAAGAGAAGCACATGTAAGGAGTGCTGCTAACGTTGTACGTTTGGAAGAGTTCAAAGAGCAGTGTTCTGCAGAGGAGCGGGAGAGAACATGTGCCACAGCAAGCAGCTGCTGTGGGCTTCCAGTAGCCCGAATAGTTTGCATGAGGCAGCTAGCCCTGACATAGTTTCACTGTTTGGTTCCACCTGGAAGTGTGGGGATTGACCACGTTTCCTTCCTGCAGACCCTCCCACCATCACAGAGTCCAAGAGCAATGAAGCGGCCACGGGACGACAAGCCTTACTGCGGTGCGAGGCATCAGCAGTGCCCACGCCTGATTTCGAGTGGTACAGAGATGATACCAGGTAAGTCCTTTAGTTCACCTCTTCCCTCCTCTCTTTTTCAGTCCATTGAATAGAGCTTCCTGTCATCCTCCCCAACTCCTGTCAAACAAATTGTTCCTTACAATCCATTCAAGCCACAGTGTCCCATCAGACTCGGCAGAGCCAGCACGGTCATGGCTGGAGGAGGCAATTCCTCTACACTGGAGATGCTGGAGGAAGTGCAGAGGATGGAGCTCTTGCCTTGAAGTCAATTATGGGCCAATACCCAATTAATACAATGTTCATGTGTTAAGTAGCCCATGATACAGACCAAAAAGTGGCTAGTGTTAGTCTTCAATTAGGTAATGCTGCTCTAGGTGCATTCTTCTAGGGGAAGGAGCTGCTGAGTTATGAGATTCCCTCACCTGTGTGACCTGAGCCCCTCAGACTTGCCTATGAGAATAAATGAGAAGAGAAAAAGGATCTGTCCTTTCTACTTGAGCATTTATCTGGCATTAAGAAGGTTGTGTTATTACCCTACATTTTAGGGCAGCCAGCCCTGAACAGGGTGCCCAGGTTCAGGGGTGACTCAGCATTGGTATGTGCTGTAGGTGCATTGGTATGTGCACATATTGTGAATCAGTGTGTTTCACTAAGAATATTTTGTTCAAGTACAGACTAGCCTTCAGCTGGCCATGGTGTGTTCATTTTCAGAGTGACTCGGTGCTGGGTAAATGCTTCCTCCCTTTCCCTTGTCTTTCCTTGGTTCTCCACTGCTTTACCAGTGGCATTTCATCCCACCAAACTCCTACGTTCCTTTCATTCCCTCTTCCTGTTTTCCATCCATGCCTTCTTTGGTCTCTTTCCTCTCACATCTCCTCCCTGCTTCCTTCTATCCTCACCTGCCAGCTGGGCTAAATGACTTTGGTTTGCTGCATGCTGGGGTGGGATTTCCTTCCCAGTTCACAGCTGCCATTACGCTATACACTTCTCCTCCTGTCTTCCCAGGATAAACAGCGCCAGTGGTCTGGAGATAAAGAGCACGGGGAGCCAGTCTCTGCTGATGGTGGCCAATGTCACTGAGGAACACTACGGGAACTACACCTGTGTGGCTGCCAACAAGCTGGGAGTCACAAATGCCAGCCTATACCTTTACAGTAAGTACGGGAGAGGGTGAAGGGAGGCTCTCGCAGAGACACGGCTGTGTTGGAAGCACACGGTGGCCAAAACTCAGGAAGGCATCTACTTGACAACCCAGCCCCCTCAAACCGTCAGCCATGACCTGGCTTGCAGCACTCTGCTTCGGATACCTACGTGTTCATACTTGCCTTGAAACACAAACACAGCCAGATTGAAAGGTTTACAGTCAGGGCCTTTGATTGACTGGCTTTGCTGAAGACAGATTTTGTTAAAATAATAAAAATGTGTTTGTTTTAAGGCTGGAGACAAAAAACCCTTTAGAATGACAGCCCCTTTAATAAGTAGACAGAAGGCCAGGGCTCGGAGGATCCATGACAGCTGAGAAATGACAAGTAATTCAGAGAGATGGAGAGAACTAACCACCGAGCCTGAGGAGAACAAGACAGAGTCAAGAAAAAGAGAAATTGGTTTGAAACTGGAAGGGAAAGAAATGAGAAAAGACAGAATGATTTTAAAGGGACATACCATAGGGAACATGGTGGGAAAGGTAATCAACAGATGAAACACGGAATAAGGTTCCTTGGATCTCATTCTGCGACCTTTCAGTTACTGAGTTTGTCTTAGTAAGTACAAACAGACAGAAGCTGGGACTAGACCAAGCTCTAGAGCAGAGTTACCTGCTAGTTCTGAATTCTGCAGCTGATTCAAACCTGACCCTTAACAGAGCCCCTGTCCCTTACCTACCATCCACACACACATACAAACTGTGGTGTATGCAAAATGCAGTTCCCAGTTCCAGGTCTAAAACTTGGGCTAGACTTGGCCCACATGTTATTGGCACCAGAGATAGACTGCAGCAAAATGACCCACTCACACAAATGGACACGTAGACACAAAAGTGACTGATGGCAGTGTTCCTCTGACAGTCCCAAATTGAATTAAAACACTCATGCCATGACCTGCATGTCCTTTTAAACAGAAAAAAAAAAAGCTGTGTAAAGTAGTCAGTATGGGATGCAGTTTAATCTAGTTTCTGCTCTGTGTGGTCAGATTAATCAAACCACCGAAAAAACCAAAGTTATGGTTTGGTTATTTTTAACAGATGAAGTGCAAAAGGATAAATCCATGGGCATTCTTCTTACCACCTTTGGATTTATTTCATAGCAGTTTGAATTTTTGAAAATTTGGGTATATTTACTGGCAGTTATTTTCTAAAGAACAGATATTATCATAAAAGAACATATATTTGATTTCCTGTAGCATTGCAGCACACAAAGCAAATTTCTACTTTGAAAGTCTTTTCACCCTGGTCTTGTGACTGTCATGAGATTAAAAAAAAATCCTCAGGCAGCAATCTGGAACACAATTTTCAAATACTCCAGATTTGTTCTTGCTGATATTAATAAAATTCTAAGTTTAGAATCCATTATTTGTGACTGAATTCTAAATTTGGCCCTCTCTGTTGGTTCCTGTTACACAGATGAACTGAAATGCATCACTGAAACAAAATATAAGATGAAATTCAATAATGTATATATGCACATAAGATTTTAGCTGGGGGGTTAGTTTTGCTAGAGAAGCATTTTGCACGACTTCAGAACTTCACCTCAAAGGATCTCAAAGGATTTGCTAGCAATGAATATTTTAACATCACAAGTCGTTTAGAAATGGGTGTGTTGTTAGCACCATTTTGCAGTAGGAAGTTAAGGTACAGAGTGAAGAAGTGGTTTACCCATGGTCATAAAATGAGTGGCAGAACCTGTGCGAGACCCAGGGAAACCTTGTAAAAGTTGCTGTTAACTGTTCCAGGAGGAAATGTGGACACTCACAAAGATGACTTGCAACAGCGAGGATCCTGGTTTAGCCCCTTTTTGACGTGTATGAAGAACAGTTTCCTTCTCCCAACTTGTTGGATTTTGTTTATCATTTTTTAGAAATTCAAGGCCTGTTTATACTGGAGGACACTAGAGAACTTCACAAGAGCCAGGAGAATGGAGCTGCAGGAGCTGAGAGAGATTTGATGATTTTCAGTGAACTCTTTCTAACTTGTTTTTGTTGCTTGGTTAATCCTTACTTTTGCAGTATGCAATTGCTTCATATTGTTTCAGGAAATCTCTGTTCTTCTAGTTAGTGTGGAAGAGAGAAAGAGAGAGAAAAAAATAAATTCAGGCAGACTACAGCTGGTATTTTGAAGGTTAAGAAATCAGGGGGGAAAATGAGTGAAGGGAATCCAGCTTCATAAAGATAAAGAAAAAAACCTACAAGCCCAAGTGAAAGAAATGCTGTAGTGATCACACAGTAGCTGAAATAACAGGTAATGCACATTCCCAGCCACGCACCCAGACAGAAAAATAAAGCAGTGCCAAGTTTTTGCAAGGTACAGAAGATACTCAAATACTTGGGAGTGGTTTTCATCCTTGGAATCAGAGATTTTATTTCCTTTTTAAATAGAGAACAAGCTCACTGTAGGGCAACATCCCACTGGGGAGGTAAGTACAGCGATGGTTCCTCAGTGTCCCATTGCAGCACAAAAAAGAATGCCAGCAAGGAGTGAAGAAACAACCAGAGAGTTAATAATGAGGTCCTGGCAGCTTCGCCTGAGGTGCTCGAGGGCAGACAGGGAGCGAGCGAAATGATGTGAAAGAACAGTTTAGCAATAGAGAAAAATTGGTGGCTACCATTTCATGAAATCTCAGTCAGCACTGAAAAATTCTCGGAGAGACTGAGTGCCTTAGATGTCAATGTCATAGATAGAAGATGCATTAAAATACAAAAGCAGCTCCCTTGAGCTGTATGAATAGATAGCTAGTGATCTTCCTTAAAGGATGTAGCAGCAGGATTGCCTGCTGTAGGTGGAGAGATTTATACCCCTCACTCCTGGAGACTGAGTTTACAGCAACATAAATATGGCCCCACCAAAGGTTTAACTTACCCAGGAAACTGTCTCCAACAGCAAATATGGGTGGCATATGTTTGTAGAGAGGGTACTAAGCTACAGTTTGATGATGCAACTGATACAATAGCTTGGTGACCTTCCTTCCTCCCCAGTCCTTTCGCTCATCCTGCTCCGTGCCGCATGGTTTTGTTGTTTCACTTATTCTGCCACTCAGTGGACAACCCACTGAGCCAGTCCAACCTGCTAAACCAGTGAATAGGTAACTGAGCTTTACTGCTCATCTCCCTAAAATGCTCCAAATGTTCTTTTTTGTTGTACTGAGCTGAACTACTTCATGTGTGGGCTCAACAGGCACCAAAGCCATGTAGGAGAGGAAGCTCCATGGCACATCTCTGGGTGTGAGGAGTTGGGAGGCAGGACCATGTTTGGCAGCACTGGTGAGCCAGTAGGTTGATTCAGCTCTGCAGAGCCTGGGAGCAAGGTTTGTAACCCCCAAGCACGAAAAAGGGGCAGTAACACACATCTCTTTGAAAATTACCTGACAGAGAGGCAAAGCCAGGGCTGCCATCACAGAGCAACAGAGGTGAAAAGCAGTGACACAACTGAAGGGAAAGGGTTCTTCCTCTAAGTGTATTAGGAGGTAGGGAACGTGTTTTCTTTTTGTTTTACTCACCTAACAGAGTGCTGTTACAAGCATTATGAGTGAAAGTCACAATTTGTATCTTAACACATGCTACACAGAGGTAGCATGTATATATATACACACAAATGTTTATATACGTATATATATATTTATACACATAGCAGATACACATTTGCTGGAAGAACATAGATACATAGGTTTATGTGTAGGTGAGTATGTATACAGAAACATGCACCTGTGTGAGCAAACCCACACATCCCTCCACAGCCACACAGAAGCAGGTGCAGTACCTGCTGCATTCTAGCAAAGCAGAGAAAAGGAAGAAAAGCTTTTCCAAATTAGTTGCCTTCTGCCTCCTGCCGAGCTAGCCCATCCCATAGGCTGAAACAGGAGACAGCAGCACAGTGCTGCACATCCTGATGCAGTCCTGTTGGCTCAGTTATAGAAGACTCACATCAGCAGGTCCCCTGCTGCATCCTCTGCACCCTTTGGGGAATCCGCAATCACGGAGGTGAAGCAGAAGCTGGCAAGACAGTTCCAACTCGAGAAGCTTCAGGTGCAGCCCAGCAGTTTTGGTTGCAGCAAAGCACGTTCCTAGGAGCTGGCATTAGGCTCTAACTTGTCATTATTTGTTAGCGTCCTGCCACAAGTGTGCACACGCTGACACCCCTCCTTCCGCTCTGCCCACGCTTTGTTGTGCCTGAACATTTGGTTACGGTGGTGGCTGCTGGGGTTTGGAACCTTAACTGTGGCCAAAATCCCTCTCAGTGGCTCTTAGCGCACACCCCATGTTTTCCCCAGGGCTGTCAGTAACGGGGAGACTCAGGAGAGAGGAAAGTGGTTTGGGCTGACAGTCGGAGGGGGCAAGGCTGAGACACTGCTAATGAGCCAGGGTGGAGCAATAAAAGCAGCACACAGTGGGAGAGGGGAACAGAGATAGAGTCCTTGAATAGAAAGCAGCATGATAATGAGGCCATAGTGCTTTGCTTTAACTGCTTATGCTGTGCAGCCTGCAGCCTGCTGTGCAGGAAGAAGGTAAAGGGGAGTTGAGTTATTTAACCAAACTAAATAACAAGGAAGTCTTGTCAGCGCAAACAGCCTGCTTTCGCAGAACAATGGTCCCCTGTTGCTACATAAACATAGAGATCCAGGCTAGACTTGTATTTGATCTCCCCTGTCCCTGCTGTGGATTCAAACAACTCCATTACCACCGGCAGGACAGCAGTTCTGCCAGTGTCATAAGGATGGGCTTGACCTGCTCAATCCTCATGAGCTCTAGTGAGACAGAAACTCACTCTTTGAACCAAGGATACTGTAGAAAGATCATTAGCGTCCAAATAGCTGGGCCTAGGTGATCAGAGAATAATAGTGGACTACTGATTTATCCTGCCAAGCTCTGTGTCCATCAGCTGTGATCTTAGCAGGTGAGCCAGGAGACAACTCATTGCCCCAGGCCTACCAGCTGTTGTAGCTAAATGTCTACCTATGGATCACTCCATGAGTAGGAACTTGTGTCAGTCAGTACAAGGCATTCAGCAAGCTCTGAAGGCAATGAAAGGAGACCCAATGATAATAGTCAAGCCTGAGGACCTTGTATTCTTGGTTTTGTGCCTGGCTCTGCCAACAGTTCAGCATTTGACCTTGGGCAAATTGCTTCCTTGCTCTGTGCATCACCTGCACCGTCTGTGAAGCAGAATTAACACTACTGTTAGCCTCAGACTGAGGTCTCTGATACTGGTTTCCCTCAGTGTCTGTGCAATTCTTTTGGGATCCTTTTGTGGGAGAAGTAAACCGTGAGGCCAGCAGTGACGTATATCAAAGTTCTGCTGTGATGTATAACAAGGACACATTATAAAAACCCTATAAACAAGACAGCAGGCTCTGCGTACAGCTGGAAGATGATGAGTCTGCAAAAACTCTTCCTCTCAGAGGACAAAAACCCTAAAGAAGCAGAGTGCCCTTGAGGATTCACCAGGGTGACTGCTCCCATGCACAGATCCTCAAGGGACCTGTCACTGGCAAGAAATCCATTGTGGAGAAGGTTCTGGGGAGGCAACAAATACCCATGGAGGACTTCCACAACTCACCTCTCTGCCAAGACTAGCTGCCAGACAGAGGTGTATCTAAGAGGAGCTGTAGAGTGATGACATGAGTGGTCTTGAAAGTCAGAGGGAAGATATGGCCCATCAACTCCAATTACCTTCACTGCAGGTGCTTAATCCCTCTTGTTGTTTGGCTATTATTTGTTTAGTTTTTCAAATTATTTCTCTCTGACTCCCAGTCCCAGGGGATGTTGATCTGTATTAGGCGTGTTGCTAGCAAAATGCTCTGTATATGAAACCTACTCTAGTTCATTTAATTTGGGGATGGACAACTCCATCAGGTTTGTATCTGCTGCTTGCTTGTTGTGAAAAGTGGCTTCTCCTTTTCTCCTGCATGTTGCTTATTGTTTTTTTTCCCCCCTTAGAACGAGTTTTACCCACACTCCCCAATCCTTTTCCAGGTCAGTATATGTTTTATGTTGAAGTAGCTCTTTAGCCGGGTCATTCTCCGTCATCCTGACAAATGCTCAGAGCTAGGCACGGGCAAAACAGCTCAGAAATGCAGGAAATTAAGGGCTTTCCCTTCTCATTTACATGTCATTTTGTCTTGTCTGCTCACCTTCCTCATCCTTCCCTTTCCCCCTCCCTCTTCAAAAAACCAGTCAAATGAACAGCAACAACCTTTAACCAAGCTTTGGGCCATGACACTGTGTTGTCACCCAGGTCTGGACAGTCTTTAATGAGGTTCAGTCTCCCTGCAGACCTACTGCTGAAACAAATTCCCATCCTAAGCTCTCTTTGCCCACTTGTTGAGATTTGGATCAAAAGCAGAAGCAGACCTAAAATTTTGCAGAGACGGTGGAAAGGACAAGGGGAAAACTAAATATTAGAACACTGCCGGAAGGTTTTTTTCACTCTAGTTGAGCATCCTATCATCCACCATGAAACACTTTGTTTTCTCATGCTTTTGTCCCACCTCTCCAAGTCTTCCAGTCACATAGCCCTATACCTGAGGCAGAGAGCATGAAAAGAGGCACATGGTGAGGTGTTACTGTCTGCTTTATTCCAGAAGGGAAGAAGGTATGAAGGCAAAACAGGGTCTGGGTGTTTTTTCTGTGTCTGCGCTGCCCACTCCTGCCTCGGGTGCAGGCAGCATGGTCCCAACGTCCATATGAGATTTGGGGCTTGGTTGTGATCTTTTCGTTCTGAAAAAGCACAGAGACCAGGCACATCCAGAAATCAGGCTACAGCATTTGAAAGTGGTGTTTGAAACTAAATCAACAACAAGGCAGCAAGTCCCTGTGTTCAGTGTAAAAATCTTGGCCTACAACTCCTCAGTAGCTTTGTTTTACTGCCGTATGAGGAAGATGCACACAAGTATGGGTTGCTCAGAGACCTAAATTGTTAATGTCTGCGCAGAGCTTTGGGATGGAGTGTTATTAGGAACCCATGTTGTTCTGCGAAAGAGCACCTGCTTGAACAAAGCACCTGCAGGTACTCCCATGAAAAGAACAATAAATGCTGGGTGTTACACATGCTCCGTTTAACTACTCTGCCGTTTTCAAATCAAGCTCTGCTCTTGGCAACTTATTCAGGCTCAGGATGTAGTCACAATTGCCTATTTAAAAGGCAAATCCACAAATACAATTAAAGAAAAGTACCTAAAAAAAAAGGAAGGGGGGAGGTAGAAATCAAGCTACCATTAAAATTAAATCCCAGAGAGTGATTTGTAAATAACATTCAAGGAGCTGAGAAAAGGAGTAAAGTAGGCCATTGGGAACCTACTGTGGAAAAATAAATCCAATTAAACACCATTATCTTATGTATTGCAAATGAAACTTGTGCTTGGATATGAAATTAAAGTTGCTGAGGCTGTTTTGGATGTAGGGTTTTGAGGAGTTTTCCAATTTTAGGTGTTCTTTTTTTTAAGCAGAATTTTCAATGACAAATATTTTTGTCTGATGAAAAACCCAGGGCTCTTTGGTTTTATGATTATTTTTATTATATATCCTTAAATTCCACAGGCAGGCAGTGTTAATTTTTTTCATAGCCAGCCCTGTTTACGGCTGGTTTTGAATTAGGAGCCCATTAAGCTAAATGATAAAGCAAAATCTGCGAGTGAGCAAGGCCAAGATTCCCATTACAAATACACCTCCTAATCAACTTGCCAAGGCCATCCTGCACAGCTTTAGTTGATCCTTTAAAACACTTCCCCCTCCATCTCTGAAGCTGTTATTTTTTTACTGCTCCCCAGTCTCCTGAGATCATCTTGAAGGACATCCTGGTGTGACATCACTCCTGTGAAGAGTCTCCAGGAATTTGTGGTGCCAAATGCTGGTATATCTCCAGTGACCCAGGACACGTCAGGAGGATTTTGCAGAGGGGGAAAATTGAGTTTAAATACTCTGGGCCTCACTTGTTTTCTGAAAGCCTCCACCAGCTTCTCCATGGTCAGCCTTCAGCACAGATGCTGGCGCTTTTTGCATGTTCTTTTACTTTGCTGCTCACCTTCAAAGAAACCTTGGGCATAAAATTTTGTTGGACCTTTTTCTTCCTATGAGTTGATGTTCTGAAATGTAGTCCTCAGCCCTCAATTAAGCCGTTCCTCAATGACCAGAATCACAGCCTTCTTCCTCTTGCTCCCTCAATTTTCATTTCTGTTAATCCTCAGTAACACTTCCCTGCCCTGTGGGGTTTTGGGCATTAATTTAAAAGGAAGGTGATTTGAGACGAAGAGCGCTGCAGTCCTGCTAAGCATTGCTATCATTAGCTAGCTGCTGTGGAAACATCTTGCTTTCAGGCAGGCTGGAGACTCAGAAGCAGCCCATTCAACTAAACAAATGGGACTTGAATTTGATGAGACAGTTTCCTAAAATGCTGGTGGAGCCCAGCTGATTCAGCTCTCAACTGAGTTGTCCTTGATAAATTTTCCAGGCCTCCTGATTTTGCAGCCAGGCACTCAAAATGCCTTGAAATGTCTTCTGGGATGATGCCACATTATCACATCTTTCTGTCTGCATTGTAACATCATGTTATAATGGGCTGACACAAGACCTTGGCTGTCACCAAGCAGGGGCCTTACTGCATCATCAGTGCATTTTCAAAAGGATTTTTCTTGTGGAAAAAGAGAATTTGCTCGTTCCACACCACATCTGCCAATGGAAGGGCAAGTGTGGCCACTGTTGAACCTCAAAGGGACCTGTCAGAATTGTGGCACTAGCTCCATCTTTGTCCTTCATTGTCCCTTGTCCTCAGCCCTTTGAACATGGACTCCTGTGATTAGCACCTAATGTCCACATTAGAATGGCTTAGCCAGACTGATGGGCTTCAAAACCTGTGAGTCTTCCTCACAGGAGCTTTGTGATGAGGGCTTGCCAGAGGCTGAGTAGGGGCTTTCTCAGCGTGGTTGGCTTGATGCCCTGGGAGCTATGCGAGAGGGATGTGGTGTTTCAGAAAGCAGCACATCCAGAGCTGCCCACAGGGCAACAAGTGTGTTAGTCTTTGGGGCCTGATCAGACAAAGTCATGGCCATCAATAGGTTGACACAAGATTTATAGCAGTAGTGTGTTAGCAATTAGCAGAGTGGGAGGGAGAAGGAGAATGAGGAGTCCTGTCTTTCTGCCAAAACGTGCACTGATCGGAGAATGACCCTGCGTGGCTGTAGATCGTAGATAGTCTCCATTTAGCTGTAGCCTGTGTAGCCTGTACTGTCACTAATGCCTTCATCAGGTGGGTGGGAGCCGGGGGAAGGGAGAAAAGAGATGTTCATTTGGGTCTGATGGCCAGAGTGGGAAACAGAGAGCATCTTTCTTTCTAATACCCTCTCAGTCCTCGTTCCTCTCTCTGGGTGTCCAGCTGTGCAGAAGAGAGCTCCTCTGTTGCAGTGGTCACCTCCCACCCATCTCTGCTCCCCTTTCGCTTTCTGTAGTGCATGGCCCTGCCAGTTCTGCTGAGCCGGCTGCTCTTGTGTCAGCAGGGTCTGCTTTGGCAAAAGGTCCCCGTGCTTCTGACATCTGAGTCCATCAAAGCTAAGGAGAGAAGCATGGGGGATTGCAACGGAGACTACAGGCTGTAAAGGGTTAGCACTTGATGGGGGTTTGCTGACTAGGCAGTCAGCCCTCGCAGTGTGATGTGACCAGCTGAAGGACCCATCCACCTCTGGAGTCCTCTTCGCTGAGGCCTGAGGGTGCTTTCTCATCTGGGCTCCAGGAAAGGGTCAGTGAAAATCCAGGCCTTCAGGCCTTTGAAACAAACTGCTTGGCAGAGCTGGGGAAGCCATAGCATAAACAGGCCCAAACAGACAATCTTGTCTTTTTGTGATCCTGACAGAGAAATAGAGAAAAAATAACAAGCAGAAAAAAATAATGGCCATAGGAGCCACGTACATGGGGGCATATTCAGAACCATGTCAAGTCTGGTATTCCCATAAATCTTAAGGCATTCGAGGGACATGGTTCAGCTGTATTGGTCACTCCATGGCGATGTATGCCTGACTACTCAGGGCATGCCTCACTTCCTTGAAACCTGCCTGAGCCCCGGGCATTGGCAGCTGATCATGCCATGTCCCTGGGTGGGAAGCACAACTCAAAGCTCTCCTTGCTTCCCACGGGTGGTGTCCATGCAGATTTTCCAAAGAGCTCACAGTCCATTTGGTGAGTGCAGAAGGAATTGGCCCTGCAGGGTGGATGCTCAGACAGACCAAGCTTCTCTTGCTGCTCAGGGTCAGTGCCAGTCCCTGCCAGGGCTGCAGGCACTGATGGCTGGGGCTGCACTGGGTGCCAAGCCTGTGGGGCTTTCAGGCCAAGGGAACAGGAAGGCCAAGGCAGGGTGAAGGCAAGCAGCCAACATCACAGTAATTGCTTCTTGCTATTTCATAGGTACGAGGCAAGGGATGGCACTGTATCTTATTTTGACTGTGTGGTTTAAAGTGAGTAATACCAAAGTCAGAGGTGATGATAGTGTCTTCCAAAAGTAGGTAGTATGGCTGTAGACAGAAACAGCATCTTAGGGAAAAGAGACATGCCAAGAATTCATGCCAAGCTACCAACATTGCTTGGTGGGTTTTGCTGAATAGCAACAGACAGCTTCTGTTTGTTGAGATAGCTTAAAAAAATTAAAAGTCAATCTGCTTCTTCCCACCCCTCCCAAAAAAAAAAAAATGTGTAGAGAAAAGAAACAAGCTTTCTTAGAGAAAAAAGAGAGAGACAGGGGAAAAGAAAGAGAAATGGCTTTACTGCCTGATCTGTTTCTGTAGTTTCTGTTCATTATTTTAATTTAGATTGATTTATTCCAAAATGAGCCTTGTGTTGTATATATTTCCATAGTACAGTGCTGTGGAGGATCCAGTGAGTGAAGATCAGCAGCAGAGGGTGGGAACTGAGACTGAAAGTCCCAGAAAGGTATTCCTCCAAGCTGAGTCCTTGCAGTGGGATAAGGAAGACGTTTCAAGGTCTGTGCAGTCACCGGTGTGGCTTTGCATGCATGCAGAACAGCCCTGCAGAACAGAGGTCAGGGCACAGCAGTCTGGTGGGAGACTGGAGCTTGGGTGGATCTAGTGGGGGAGAAAACACATCACTGCAGTGCAGAGATTAGAAACAAACCCATGGAAGAGAGACAGCCGTGGAAAATCGGTTGTCTGATAGGCACAGTGATAGTGTTAGTGTTGTACCATGGACAGATTACCCTGCAGAACAGAGCTGGGGCAGGCTCTAACCCTCCTGAGCCAGATATCCCCAGCCCGGAGGACACTTATAACCTGATACCATCTGTATGTTAGATGAGCTTGTGAAGTCATCAGCTGAACCTTCCTCCTTTAGAGACATTGAAGGCAACCTATCCCCCCTGCACAGCAGGTGTACTTCAGTCCTTGCTCTCCCTCTTACTCTCCTTATTTCTTGTGTTGAGCTGCCAGACAGGCTGGCTGGAACTGCAGAGGGCAGCAAGGAGGAGGACGAAGAACTGCCACTGTTGTCTTGATTTAATCCTAGCACGCGCACAAAAACTCCTCCAACCCCTGTGAGAAAATGACCAAAGAGTAATTTCCATCTTCCTCCTCCTCCTCTTTACCCTTCCATTTCCAGTGTAAACCACTCAAGAATTTGCCTAACAAGCTGGCCTCCCCTCTGGTTATTGTCCCAAGTGAACAGTCTCTCCATTCACTAACCCATGACGGTAAGTTGGTTTGGGAAGCTGCAGGTTTATCTTCCCAGCTCAGGCAGTGCACTGGGCCCGCTTGTGAACCGGTTGCCATTCAGTGTCTGCTCTGCTGTTGATAAAGCACATTACACATGGCTGGGCTTGCATGATTAATACAGCTGTCTAAGCGCTCTCTCTAAAAACAAAAACAACCAGAAAGGACAAGGGAGGTGTGGGATTTGGGAGGGAGGGTGTGCATGGGGAAAAATCCCAACCATTCCAAAAACATCAGGCTCGCGGAAGAAGCAGAGCGCTCCTGGAAGGCCTTCCCTCCCGTGGGCAAGCAGGTCTGTCGGCAGAGCTCCCCTACCAAAGGGAGAGGCCTCGCGGCAAGGTGAGCAGGGAGCAATGCGCGTGGCCCTTCCCCAGCATCGCCTGCATGTCCCTCTGCAGCCTGGGGAGTGACGCATGGATGGGAGCACGGGGTCAGGCCCTGGAGAAGGACGTGCTCTAAGCAGCATGGCTTCAGCAGGGCCGGGTCAGGCAGCCCCTACGGTAGGTGTTGCAGCTACGCAGGCACACTGACCCACGGTGACACTCCCCAGCCACGTCACTGTACCCACCCTGTGCTCAGAGGCACAGCCCACGGGCACTGAGCAACCTCCAGGCACCCTAGAACATCTAATGAGGAACAGGAGTAGCTTCCTGCCTCTTTCCCATTGTCCCAACTCATCCAGCTGAAGGCCAGCTCAGCTGCCAGTGTAAGCTGTATTAACTTTCCCTTTTTAATACTGGTCTGGGAATGGGATGTGGGAAGCCATGATGGCTTTCTGCTCTGGCTTTTCCCAGGCCTGGGAATTAAAGCCATGCTTGCACTGTTAGTGTGTTAAAGTGACCAGGAGTCTCACTCTGGAATTGCACACACACGAACACTTCCATATTTTGATGAGAACTCCAGGGAACACAAGGTAATATTTACTTAGACCCCACACTTCAGAGACATAGACCAGCCCCTGGGCCCAGCTTGACTGTCATGACATCTCTAATTTACTGAAACACTGAGAGTGATATCCCTAGGAAGACCTCAAGGACAGGCTGGGAGGACACTCTTCTGCAGATACTAGAGAAAGATAGGAAGGTCAGAGGCTGCAGTGGGACTGGATTTCAGTACCAGAGTAACTTCAAGCACGCTGGTCACTCTCCACCCCAATTCAGTTATTTTTCTGCTCCAGTCACCCCTATGTATGTCCCCTGCCCCTTCATTTCTGTCCACAGCCACTCAGATCTTTCCCGTGCCATATATCCAGTAAAGCTTGTAGAGAACCATAGCAGGGATGATGTGAGTAAACAGACAGACATGAAACTAATGAAAATATTAATTTTTCAAGAGGTTCCAGAGCTTCCAATTAGCAATCTTGCTTCCTAGGGCTGTGCGTGCTCTGGGTGAGGGGAGCTACGCAGTTTGTCCTCTATTGAGACACTGGGTTGGGTCTGCTGTGCCCTACACATGTGCTTGAGAGGTGAACAGGAGAGGGATTGCTTTATCCTAGGAAAGTAAAAAGCAGAAAAACTCAGATCTTCCCCATAATGACTCCTGAAAAAGTCTGTGCTTTGTGGTTTTTTGGATTATTTGCTTGTAGAATGAGAGTCTTTAATGTGTGATTTGAAGACAATACAGTTTTAAGTATCTGATTTTGTATCAGTTGCTGGGGAATGTGAGGGTTTGGGGCGGGGTGGTTTTTTTTAAATAAATCTCCAGTTGCTAGGGAAATGAAAAGGGTGGGATAACAATTTCTTCAGCTATGAGTAAACATTGGAACTTTTTATATACACAGGACAGATCTGATGATGAAAGATCTATGTAACCTTGAAACAAAGGTGGTCTTCTAGCCACCACCAACCTCACTGGTCAGGATAAGAGTTCAATTTTAGACTAGGATTACTGTAAACCAGCTCGAGGATAAATGGTGTAAGCAGACAGCTCTTGAACACCACGACCTTCTCAGAAAGACACTGAGAAATACAATTTCTGGGATATTCTTCAGACCTTAGGGAAGGATGGGTGAGCTGCATTACAGAATGAATCTTCATTCCTCTAAGACATGAGGTATGATAGATGAGTACTTAGTACACCATGAATGAGCTCCAAAACATGGGGAAGAACTGTTCAGTGCTAAAAAAGCATGAGCAAATTCTGAAATACATTAAACCGAGTGCAAAGATTGATAGACACCAGAGACATTTCCTTAATCTTGTTGGAGAGTTGCTGGAGGGCATCCTCCCCAGTTTGCACAGTGGTACTTGCACCTCTAGGAAAGCCAGCCTATTGCCATTGCAACTCAATCAACTTTTAATTACAGGAGCAGAACTGGTAGTGACAATGGGGAATGAGCAGGCAATGAGGAAAATAGCTTCAACACTGAGAACGGGGAAGGAAAAAAAGTGTCTTCTTCTAAAAGGAGGGGGGAGGAACAGGAAAGAAGAAGTAAGAAAAAAAGCCCCAAATGAACCCTAGTAAGTAGAAGCTGGTAATCCCTAAAGCTTCGGAGTAGAGTGCAAAGCCCTGGAAGAAAGAAATTAATAACTTTCAAAGTATGACCTTGAAAATGGAATTAACAGTATTCCTCCCTTTTAAGCCTTCATGATAATAAAGATTTCATCTTGTGAAGCCCTGGCAAGAGAGTCAACAGACAAGGAAAAATTGCTTCCTGCAGAGCAGCTGGCAAGTGTAAACCCTAAGACCCCTACAGGCCCCAGGGAGTGAGATGATAGAGACACCTGCATGATGCATATCCTCTTTCCCTTGTGCCTTCTCCTTTAGAGGTGGGGTTTTTCCTTCCCCCCCTCATTTTTGGTCCTGTTTTTTGCTCAAGAAGCAGAACTCCAGCCTTCACTGTAAGTAGAGTCTGCCTATCAACAATACGGAGCCCAGAGCTTCTCAGGGTGGACAGCACCTGGAAAAACAGCAGGCTGGCTATGCTTGGCTTACCATCACTCCTTCCTTCCCATCACAGACAAGTTCTCCTAGCCCATTCCGTGCTGCTTTCTGGCTTCTCTTCCATTCAGAAACTCCTGGGAACCAATTGCCCTTTAACACCAGATTCTACCTTGCACTCTCTGGCAGGATCCCAAGGGCGGATTCCCCAAAGCAAATCAAGAGCCAGGAGCTCTTTGATGCCCTTTGAACCTTCTCTGTGGGCTCTCTTCCATCAGCAGACTGCAAATATGTCAAGCCCGGGAGTCTTGTTAATGTAAATACGAGAAAAATTGGCACCTGCTGTCTTTTCTCCTGCCTTCATTTTGGTTTACTCAGATGATGAGATTGGCAAATGTGGATGTGAAACATGCAGATGGGTGGATGATTTTTTTCCCTCAGGAATGTATCTGTTTTCTGCTTGCATCTCAAATGATCCTTTTTAAAGGTGTGTGGTGGGAATCTTGGAAGTAACGGGTTCAGTTTCTGCTGGTGATGATTGTGGTGCATACAACTGGAGGCTTGCCTCTGGTGAACTTGTGGCTTTACTTACACATCCTGCCTCATTTGCCTCTTGAGCAAGGCTTACATGTCATGGCACAGTCTCCATCCCCCTCTCTAATGGGTCCCTTCAGGGTGCTGTTTGTGTTACACAAAGGAGCGGGAGGGAGTGAGGGGACACAAAGGGGCGTATCTGTGTGGAGGAAGTGGAATAATAGGATGGCTTGGGTTGGAAGGGACCTTAAAGACCATCTAGTTTCACATCTCCTGCTGTGGGCAGGGGCACCTTCCACTAGACCAGGGTGCTCAAATTCCATCCAGTCTGGCACTGAACACTTCCAGGAATGGGATGTCCACAGTTTCTGTGAATGCCTCACCACTCTCATAGTGAAGAATTTTTTCCTTACGTACGATTTAAATCTGCCCTCTTTCAATGTAAGACCACTACCCCTTGTCCTATCACTACACACCTTTATAAAAAGCCTTTCTCCAGCTCTTGTCAGCTCCTTCTAGGTACTGGAAGACTGCAGTGAGGTCTCGTGGAGCCTTTTCTTCTCAAGGCTGAACAACTCTGACTCTCTCAGCCTGTCTTCAATAGGAGAGGTGCTCCAGTCCTCTGAGAATCTCCATGGCCCTTCTCTAGACTCACGGCAGAAGGTCCATTTTTAAGCTGAGGACGCATCATAAGAATAAGTGGAATAAGTAGAGTGAGTTAGAAACTTCACCACCACCCCCTGCACCCTCGGTTTCTGCTGCCATAGTGGGTAGAGGTCCTGCTTTTTATGTGCCTTCCAGAGAGGTTTTGCCAAGGATGCAAGATGCGTGGTGGCTGTGGAAAGGTGCAGGCCGGTGGGGACCAGATTCCGTGCCACATCCGTGTGCCCGTCCGTGGCGGGCCCAGCGGCGGTGGCTGGGAGCGCGCGGAGCCGGCTCCCTGCCCTCAGCGTGGGCCCGGGGGCTCTGCCGTGCGGGCCCGGGGTCTTCCCAGCCCCGCGTGTTGTTCCCCGAGTTTCCCGTGCCCTTCCCAGCCCGGGGGCTGCCTGGGATGGCGAGGCGGGTTTGGTGTCCTTCGGCTGCCACCTCGCGGGGAACGAGCGGCGCTTCGGCGGCGGCGGCGCCCGGGCGGGGACAGAGGGACGGGGGCACCCGCAGCGAGCGGCCGGCCAAGGGAGTCACGGCGACAGACAGGACGTGTTCAAGCACTGCACCCCTGCATGATGCCACACCTTCGCCTGCTGCTGCTCGTGCCCTTCTTCGCACCTATTTGTTGGCGTCTGAGCTTCAGTGGGCACCACATCCCTGCCTAAACAGCTCTGCTGGAAACTCCACTTTCCCCCTGCAGTTCTGAGCCCGGGCTGGTACTGGCTGCCTGCCTTTGCAGTCCTGGTACTAATGTCCTCTTCCCATAAGCACCATCACTCCCCTCTACCTGTGTTCCCCCTCCCTGCTTTCCTGTGCCTGGTCAGGACCTAATTTCCTCTCTTTATCTCCCCTTTTCCCAGGACCTGTTCTCATTACTTACCTAACCTTCATGCTTACATAAAGCCCTATGTTGCCCCATCCTCACCCTGGCTGACATCTCCTCCTCTTGCCATCTTCCCTGTCTTGAGCTGAGCATTCCTGTATTGCCATTTCAATTGAAGATCTTCCCTGGTATCTTTTCCTGTGCTGTAGCCCAGCATTTGTACAAGTGCAAGGCTCATCCTATCACCTCAGTCCACATTACCCCCTTATATCTCTGATCACAGCAGCCTTTTCCTGTGCCTCTGCCCAGACACACTTACGTATTTTCACCTCGTCATGCAGCCTCCAACTCCCAGTGGGCACTGCAGGCTTTCAGAGGCCAACACCAGCCATGAGGTAGGGCCTGTGCAGGAATAGGCTTCTGACCTCGGAGACTGCTGCTGAGGCTGGGTGTGTTGCAAGTTTTCTTGACAAAAAAGCTCATCTCTCCCTTTCCTAGGAAGATCTGAACACCCCCCAGCTAATTCTTCCCCCACTGAGCAGTTTCCTTAGCCTGGCTCTCCCATGGTCAGCAGAGGAGGCTGCAGAGCAAGGAGTGACTGAGACAGTTTTAATCTAGCCAGTTCAGGTAGCAATTAGTAGTGAGTGGTGTGCCAGGCCACCTCTTAATGCCGAGGTCCTAAAGTCACAGGAGAACATAGCACCCAAATTTAGTGTAGGGCCACAGTGTCATTGCTGGCAGCTGACTGCTGGCTGTGCTCCTTAAAGAGCTGAGGGAGGCTGTGGATATGGAAGTCTTCAGGCAGTCCAGAAGTGACCAGACAAATTCATGGAAGAAGAAATTAATTTCAAAAGAGGTGCAGCTTCTGGCTTATAATGACTCTGAAGCATGGGAGGCAGGCCAGTACGATGCCTGCCATGTGCTCCTGGCTCGCCCCTACCCAGCACCCACAGAGGACAGGACTGAAGGTTAGACAAGACCCTTGAACTGACCCAGCAGAGATCTTTCCTTGTGGTGTGTTCCTCGGGCTGTTTTTGAGGATGAGAGCAGCTCTTGGCTTTGCAATCTGGCTGTGGTTTGCTCTGAAAGTAAGGAGCTTTTCCCATCTTCCTCTGCCATCTAATGCAAGTCCCCCCATCCTTCTTGCTGTGTCTTTTCCTACACTCTTCACAGGAGTAGGAGCAGTTCTTGAACCATCACACACGCAAGCATTACAGCTATGCCATGCCAAGTCTGGCACAGTAGCGTACATCCCCACTCCTCTCTAGTGAAACCTGGGCTAGGCTGGCTTGCAGCCCTCTGCACCTTAGGGCACGGAGCAAGTGTTCTGCCTCATGCTGTGTGGGAGGGTTGGCCTGCAGGAGTGTTAGGCACTAGGGGAAATTGTTGACGTCCCAAACGGAAGGGCCTTGCCACCCCTCCTGCATCCTCACTCAGAAGTATGTGGAAGTTCTCCTAGAAGCATTAGGAAAAGACTCGTGGAGCCCCTCTGTGCCAGGCTGGTGTTCTGGGCTGTTGCACACAGGCAGGTGGGCAGGAGCAGTGAGGTCACGGTAGCACAGCTCTGTTTTTCCCATCGTTAAATATAAGGATGCAGCCAGGGTTACACTGCCTTAGGGAGGGGGTGGGATGGGGCTGCACATGGTCCCCTTCACCTCTTCACCTTGTGAGAGCTACAGCTCTCTAAATCTTGGCCAAGGCTACCTTGTGGCATGGCACTAATGCAGATCACCCAGGCTGAACGTGTGGCACCAATAAAGCCTTAGAAACACAGGATACAGTGTCCCATGAGGCTGTTGCAGCACAGTTAGGCACCGTGGCAGGGCTCCACCTGCCTCTGCACCAGGAATCGAAATGTCTCACATTTGGAGCAAGGAAGAGCAGTGCAGTTGTTCTGCCCTTGCCAATTTTCAGTCTGCTCCTTCTTGATTTGCTTAATGGGATCTGACTCGTTCAGCATTTAGGGTCTGGAGTCCCTTAGGGGTTTAGCTGTGGAATGCTGCCAGAAATTCATATTAACTCATCAGCATCGGAAACCCAATTTCCTCCCCTGTCTGTGGTGGAAGAACACCCCCTTCAAAGCAGCTGCGTGGTCAGGGACTTGGCAGGGCTGCCCAATTGCCGGGTCAGGGCGGGGGGATGAATAGCCCGGGATATTATAGCAAATTCCCAGAGCACAGGCTCAAGGGTACCGAGGCGGGAGGCCGCAGGGACAGCCCCGAAGCCCCTGGTGCCAGCGGAGAGGGAGCAGGGGAGGGCAGCCGGGTGGCAGGGCGGGCTTTCTGCGGGGGCTCCGCCGGCCGGGGGCGG
>VZTD01003142.1:1660699-1746514 GCA_013397725.1 Rhagologus leucostigma | reverse complement strand
GGGTCTGTGCGCGGGGGGCTGCAGGGATGGGGGATTGCGGGGGGTCTGTGCGCTCGGGGTCTGCGGCGTGCGTGTGCACACCTGGGGGAGCTGTGCCCACGCGTGTCTGTCCACACGTGCACGTCCCGCCGTGCAGAGGGGTGGGCACACTTGGGGAGGGCGGTGTGCAGGTGTGGGGTGCGCGCTCAGGTGTGCAGGTTCTGTAGCACACCGTGGCCGCTCTGGGGGATGGCGTGCTGCCCCCAGAGTGGGCGCTCAGCCGTGGCCGTGTGGGTGCCTCGGTGCCCACAGCAGCAGCTGCTCATGCACACACATGGAGAAGTCATCATGCAAACTGTGGGCTGGCACAGCCTGAGGTGTGGCTGGGAAGGAAGGGTGACAGTGATAGAATGAATTGAAGACAGATGCTATTTCCTGCAAAAAATCTTGCTCGAAGACAAATATTTTATTTTCTTCCAGCGTTTTCACTCTCTTTCTTATTACGCTTGAGCAGTTGTTGTCCCCCAAAACATAATTTTGTGATAGAATTATGACCTTCCCACATTTTTCAGTACTTGTGACAGCAAATGTAGCACCCATGGCATGTACTCTAGCTCTGTCAAACCCAGAGATTCCGTGTGGCCCCCAGGGTTATGTGCAGAGACCACACTGGATCCCAGTCCTCCCAGTCAGCCTAACACCCTGCCCAACACCCGCACAGCCTGCTGGTGGAGAACAGCTGCTGGGGTTAGCCTGTGGTGTGGCACAGAACGGGATAAGGACTGCACGTGCAGAGGTTTCTGCAGCCCCACCATCTGACTGGGACACACAGGGATCCATGAGAACATGTAACACATCATTTTTCATCTCTGGAGATGGGAGTTTTGGCTTGTCGGATGCCCTCAAACTTAGACACACAAGCTCAAGCAGAACAGAAGCTGGTGTGACCCTCTCCCAAGGCCTTCATCACACCGCGTGTCTTTGTGTGTCCTCTCTTTTACCTAGATATTGCAGAGACTCGTCTCTTCACCACACCACTTCCACACCACACTGTGCCGTGCCTCTGCCCCCAGTCCCCACCAAGCTCACAAACTAATCCATGCATTCAGATGTGTTGAGGCAGAGGTACCCAGCCAAGGCCAGATGTCCCCTTGCCTCTGCTGTGCTGGGTGTGCATTGAGTGCTACCATTGGTGCACATGCCCTTGCTCTGGTTGTGTGGGCACCCTGGAAGAGTGGCAAAGAGGAGGATGGTTGTCACGTGTGTATTATGTACATGTCTATGTGTGTGTTAGGACAGATAGTATCTAAGCCAAATAGTAAAAGTGTGGTGGCTGAACGTTTTTTGTTGGCAACACACTCTGCCTGGTGTGCTCTTGTTTATTTGCTGGGCCAGAGGAGTCAGGTTTTGTGCCAAAAAGGGGTGGAAATGGTCCCAAACAGCCTCCCCACAGTTATTTGACTGTGAGAGATGCTTCTTTGGAAACATAGGTGAGGTAAGGGCAGTAGCTGAAATGAAACTTGTTCCTGAGCTTAGAGGAGGAAATAAAAGGAGTAAAGAACCAGTGCTCTAGGATTTGTGTGACAAGCCACAAAAGATGCACGTGGACTAGCGGAAAAAAGAAGCCATAGGTGGAATATAAATTTTCCACACAAATAGGCACATACTTACCTAATAATGAAAGAATAGAACTGGGGCACAAACAGCTACTCTAGTTAGTGATCAGCTACATCAGGAAGAAATCAGGCAAATGAAAGTGCAGCAGAAGTTGAGGGACTCTGGAGACATCCTTCTTGGATTTGCTGCCTTTTAGTCACCAGCTCTAGTTTAATAGTGACTGTGCTGCTGAGCAAGCCTGTGGCACCCATGCTGCACCCAGGAGAGTGGGGCTCTTGACCTCTGCGGGTTGTGAGGGAGCAGTTGTACTTAAGTCTCATGGAGCTCTCCTGAACAGAGCTTTTTTTTTTTTTTTCTTTTTGGCTCCCCTCTGCCATCAGAAACAGCTTTTCTTGGTAGCAAGCATGCCTTCTTTCTTCCACAGCAGGATCAGTTCCAACATAAAAACTCATCTCCATCTCTCCACACTTCATTATCTTCCTGCACACCTACTGTGTAAAACACTGCATACACACACACGTATGTGTATGTATGTCCACGTACGTGTGCATGCATGCACACATACATGAGTACTTTGTGTGCGCACATACATGGTGGGCATGCATTTACAGAACCACAGCCATGTGCACCTCCCGGACCAGTTGTAAAGAAAAGGCTGCCGAGGTTCGGGATTGCACGGTGAATTTAAAACAGCATCACTGCCGTTAAAGCCATCCAGGAAAGGGAACCCATAAATGAGAGGATGAATGAGAAGATGTCAGGAGTGTTAGCGCTTAATATTCCTGGAGCGAGGCTGCATTATTTGTTGCTGCAGCAGCAGGCTCCTCCCTGCCCCCTCTGACGGAGCCTGTGGATGCGCACGCACACACGTGCAGCTTCATTTCCCACCCTTACGAAAAATCAACCTCCCTGGCACATCCTGCACCCTCACGCCATAGGTGTCGTGCCACAGGGCTGTAAGTGCAACAGCGAAGCCTTCCTCCACCCCGATTCAGAAACAAATAAATACGATGCGGCCCTGGGAGGGAAGAGAGGTGTCTGCTGGATGGGCCCATGTTTCATTGATCGGACCACTGTGATGAATCCGCTCCGGTGGAGCTGGTGTCTGCCTGCAGACAGGCTCTGGCCACTGCGCAGAATTACAACGAGTCCTGCTTCTCAGGGCCACCACTGGGAACGTGGTGGAGCGGGCAGGTGTGGGGGTGGTGACCAGGGGCGGCATCTGCAAAGGTGTGAACCATATCTCCGTGCTGGAAGGCCAGCAGCTCCCAGCTGGAGGCACAGCAGGGGTTGGGATGTGGTCAGCAGCCAGAGTTGAGCCTTCCTGCTTGCTCCAGGCCCTGTTCCTCCAGCCTGGGTGTTGTTTAGGGAGAGCCACATGCCATTGGAGTGTTGGGCAGAGGGAAGGAGGATGCTGACGAGCTGGCAGGCAGCAGCCTGTAGCTGGGCTGGAGAGAGGCTCACCAAGGTGGGAAGGCGGCTGTGCCCTGCAGCCCAAATGCACCACTGCAGGAGCAGCCTGGGACTGAAGCGCTGTGTTCCTGTGTCACCCGCATCTCACAGCCTCGTGTAATCTTGTCTTCTTTTCTCTCCCTTCTCGCACCCTGCAGGACCCGGCACAGGGAGAGTAGACAACGGCTCCATGAGTTTGGCCGTCCCACTGTGGCTTCTGGCAGCGTCCCTGCTCTGCCTACTCAGCAAATGTTAATACAAATCAGAATTAAAAATAACAATATTAATAATAATTAAAAAACCAACACAACAACAACAACAACAACACACAAAACAAAACGCGTTATACAGGAGACAGAGCGAAGAGAGGGGAGAGAGAAAAAAGAGGGGGGGGAGAGAGAGAGACGACTGTTTCTTTCACAACTTTTGTGTGTTCAGGAGCGAAGAGGGGGGAGAGGAAAAATTACAGCAAAGAAGACTCAGCAACATTTAATCCAAAACCTGAAAAGCCGGCTGTCAAGTCATCGACTGCCTAGGAGGCAACACGAAGCAAGGGGGAGAATGGGGCACCAGCAAGGACCGTGTCGCCGGAGGATGCTGCAATGTAAACAATCCAACAAAACTCACAAAGCCAATCAAACAGAAGATCCCTTTTCTTTTCTCTCCTCCTTCCTCTTTTCCATACTCCCTCACTTTCCTTCCTTCCTCCTCTTTCTTTCTTTTGCAGAAAGAGGTCTTTGCTTCGGTGTCTATAGCCATTTAACTTTTTGGATGCCCTGGGTCATTTTTGTGAGCTAATGCTCAGCCAGTTCATACTTTTAAAAACAAATTAAAAAAAAAAAAAGAGAAAAGCAAAAAAAAGCAAAAAAAAAAAAAAGCCACAAACCAGAGCAAGTCACCTGAAGCTCTCTGCACACTGGTGTCCTGTGAAGAACCCCTTCCTCTCTTCATTTCACTCTGAACTCATGTGCACCCAGTCCTTGCTAAACACCTTCTTTCCTGTTCCCTCCTTCATGCAACATCGCCCTCGCTGGCCTGAACTAAAGCTGTGTCAACTCTACTGAAAGCCTACTTTTCTTTTTTTTTTAAATCCTCTTCCTCCCCCCCCCAGTTCAACCAGGTGTCTTTCTCTTTCTCCTGTGTATGCCTGTGTGCGTGCGTGCATGCATGTGTGGCTCTTGCTCCGTCTTCACTCTTTCTCTCTTTCTCTTGCTCTCTCTAAGCATGCAAAACGAACAGTCCATGTGTACATATGCTCATCCTGCTGTAGATAATGTCCTGCCTTGTAAGTGTGAGACAAGATGCAGAGAGATCACTTAGGCAGAGAAGAGGGGTGAGGAGAGAGGGGCAGCTGCAACACAGGTTCACAGTGTCCCCTCTCCTGTGTCCTCACTGGCTTTTTGTCTTCTGGCCACCTTGTTTGCAAGAGTCAGTCTGCACCCTTGTCTAGGCTTTTTTTCTCTCCCACCTCCAACCTGTTTGGCTCTCAGCCGCCGAGTACCAGCAGAGCAGCCTGTGCTACGCATGAGTGCTCACGCACGCGCGTGGGGGTGTGCACTTGTGCAATTGTCCAAGCAAGCAGAAGAAACCAGGACTGGTCCACACCGCTATGGACTGAAGAGTGCGGCCACCATTCCTCCTGGGGATGGAAGGCTGGGCTGGTGGGATGTGAGTGATGAGACCTTGGACGTCACCAAGCAGCCATTCCTTTTAGGTACAGCGTACATAGGAACGATACCTCAACATGAAAACCACAATCTGGTCATTCCTAACCATTTTGGTAATCATGTGAAAATAGAGCCAATACCCTTTTTTGTTGCTTTGTTGGTTTTGTTCTTACTGTCCTCCCTGGTATAAAAGGAAACGTAGGCTGTGTAAGGGTGAGTGTGTGTGTATATGTGCATGTGTGTGTGCTGTACACCACTGCTGTTGCAAAACTCACTGCAAATTCCACATTTCAAAGAAATTGGGTCAGAAGATGTCCAGGACCTGTGAATGTAAGAAATAAAACAAATGTCAGGTCCAAAATCCTGGGCTTACAAAGAAGGAGCTTAAAGTGGTGCAGCAAAGAAGCAGGCAGCACAATTTCCCCTGCTCTTCTCTTATCTCAAAGGTGCTGGTCTTGCTGGAGAGCACTCTCGCTTGCCATTGCACTTCCCACAGCAGAATCACAAACAGAGGTGCCAGCAAGAGATGCTTTAGTGGCTCCCAAGCGAGGAGGGGAGAAAAGGTTGTGAGAAACAAGATTGAGAAAATGCTGGGCGGTGGCTGGAATTTGCCACACCAGCACGAGGTCTGCTGCAGGAGCCAGAGTGAGCAGGGGCTGCAGTGCCTGTGTGTGGGTCAGGGCAGAGGGGAGAAGACTCCTGTGTCCCCTGGCCAGTCACGAGCCGCAGTATCCACCAGCAGCAAAGTTGATAAAACACAGGGTTTATCAGGTAGGCCTTTTTTGTAGAGAGGGATGTGCAGGGGAGAGCTTGATTTAGCCCGCACAAATCGAGTGACCATGCCACGAGAGCACAGGATTTTACAGGTGCTCAGCCACTGAGCTTTCAAGCAGCAGCCAGTTTGCTCCTCTGTCTTTGTCCTGGGCACTGGGGCAGCGGCAGCGTGCTTGGCAGCCGTGCTCACATGCAGGCAAGGGGGAAACAGCTTGGCCTTGCAGCGTGCGGGAGGGGATGGATACCCGCCAGGTGGTCCCCTGCCGGGAAGCAAAGTGGGAATTGCTGCCTGCGAGGCCGACCCCACCTTTGCGTGGGTGGGGCACAGTCCGGTGAGGCTTCTCCCTGCGCTCAGCGCCGTGCTTTCGCCTCGCACTGCGGCACTGCCGGCGCTGGCCCCTCGCTGCTGAGCTCAGCTGTTCCAGGAAGCAGCAGGCACGCACTTAAGCAGCCAGTCGAGGGCTCCTCGCAGGCAGCCAGAAGGGCAATTTATTAAAGAGAGAGATGAGAGGCTGAAGTTTGGGCATTGCAAGAGTTGGTGTAGAGCTGCTGTGGGATTGGATGGTGCTAATTTATGCTCCTCCAGACCCCAAAGCTGTACCTGGAGGAGGGTGCAGGTTGCAAGCGTGCAACTGGTGCTTGAAATCCACCCAGGGCATCCAGGGATGGCTCCCTTCCTCCAAGATAGGGCAGTCGTTGATGGGACTTGGGCATCTCCTTTGGAGACTGGTGTGTGTCAGCCCGGGAAAAAATGCCTGTAATCCTTCAGAGCATTCAGACATCCCAGTCCTCGTGCCTAACCTTCAGGAGGGCCGTGTAATTCTGAGTCTTAGTAACAAGTCCAGAGTTTCTGCTATAATGGGGCTCCTCTTTCCCATGGTACAGCCGTGAGCTGATCCTGGTCCCAGAAGCCAGGTCTGGGAGCTGCACCCTTTCGAGCACGCTGGCACAAGGGAAAACACCACACTGCTCTTTCTCGGGGCCGTACCTATGCCTGGGTTTATTGGCACAGGCTTGTTGAAAAAGGTGGGCAGCCTGCAGTGCCTTGCTCTGACAGGCTGTTCCTGAGGGCTGAGTCAAGCCCACTTTAGGTTCTTTGATGTCAACCTGGTTGCTGTGGTAGCACCTGTCCCATGTGTTCTCTGCATCTGTTTTTGTCACTGTGGGGTCGCTCCTAGGCACTGGGGTCACACACATCAGACCCCTATGGTGTCGTGGTGGTCATCAAGTCCTGGCACCTCATTATGTCACGTCTGTTTTGGTTTGAAGGAGTTTTGTGGGGATATTTTTTTAGATGTCAAGGCACAGAGGCTTATGGTTAAAGGGAAATATCTCACTAAAAGCAGGGCATCCACTTTTTGAAGCCACCTGCTTATTAGTGGGGGAAACGGCCCCAGCCCCAGTGCTGGGATCTGGTCTTTCCTGCAGGCTCTGGGCACATCTTTGCCTCTGTTGCCTGGTTGTGAAACAGAGTGAAAGCCAGTCAATTGCAGACCTCTCTGAGAAAAGCCACCAACACCACGTATGCCTGTTGTCTGCAGCAGTGCTGGGAACCCCACTCCTGGCAATGTCTGTTCCTAGCAGGGCTGGGGGAGTCCTGGGTAGGTTGGAGCTTGATTTTCTCCAAGAATCTAATCCTGTGAGCTGCAGTGTGCCTCACAGGGTGCTGCAAAAATCCCCCTGTTTCTCCTGAACTCAAGCAGGGATCACTCAGAGCACCTAAGAGGTGAGCCCAGATGAACATAGGAAACACAGGCAAGGTCCTCTGCTTTTTCCCATTCTTTCTCCCTCCACCCTCTAACAGAGATGTTGCAATGGGTTTTCTCATGTCTCAGGCCCTTCTCTCTGAAACTGTTTCTCCTCATCATCATCTCTTCTCCCCGTTTACATTGCTATCTTTTCCATCACCTCTCAAAAAGCTGTGTTCTTGCTTCCTGCTGCCTCTCAGCTGGTTGTGGACCAGGGAAGATGGGAGTTTGGAATGGGACACCAGTTCCTCGAGCTTGTCAGTGTAATTGTGTTTGATTGATGGAGATTTAACATTTAGTGTTATAAAAAGATACGAACAAAATGGAAAAAAAAATTGTATTTCTTCTACTGGTTTGTAAATATTATAAGAGTTACATGAGATGTCTGGTAATGTCCAAGCAGAGGAACAAAAACTTAGGTTTCATATATGGCCCCATAATTGCTAGCAGATTTCTAACCCTTTTCGGATGACCGAGAGGAGGGGTGAAGGCAAGTCTTTCTGGAAGGAACTGGACAGGGGAAATGCAGCCACCCCGAGCCACATGAACTCCATGCATGATTGTAGCATGTTGCTTGGAGCGTGTGCCTGGTCAGATGGAAAACGAAGCAAACGCCTGTCTCTGAACGGCTGGGAAGGGCGACGTGGGATGCTCCAGCCGACACCTGTACCTTGGCAGTTGTGTTCATTTCTGTTTGTTTGCAGCCCCGCACTTGCGGGCTCGTTGCTCAGTGATGCACCCTCTCCTCCTCCCCCGTACCCGCTTTCTTCACCAGTGAAGTTGTGTCGCCCCATGCTAGCCCCGAGTGCATGTGAACGTGCCATTCATGGAGATTTCATTGGTGACATGCATTGTGTCGAGAGTTAGTCTTTGTCTGCACATCTTTCTCACACCACTGACTGTTCACCACTTGGGCAGATCGCTCGTGCACTGCTGCTTGCTCCACTTTTGGTCAAAGAACATCCAAGCCCCACCAGCTCTTCTTAGCTCCAGGTGCTTAGCTCCCAGGCCACCTGTCTGAGCAACTCTGTTTTGAAAGTCCAAGCGCACAGCATGGACAAAGCCACCATCAAAAGCCACGTGGTCTTCAGGCTGAGTGGAAGCTACACATCTGGAAGGGATGTGGGGGAGCAGCAGCGAGTCCTGATGAAACAAGAGGATCTGGGAAGTCGGAGGAGTTATGCTAGAGTCCTTCACAGCCCTACCAGCAGGTTGATATTTCAGCTCAATTGCTGTGCAGTGTTTCATCACTTCGCCCTTCCCTGGTGAGGGAATCTATGGGCACAGGGAAACACCTCATCTCCTCCCAACCCCTCACACCTGTGCTTCCTCTCCTCCAAGCACACTGACCTGCAGCCCAAATCATCATGGTGCTTGATGTGATGTAGCAACTGACATGGGGGATGGCTGACCAAGACAGTATGACAGGAGGTGCCTGGGGGGTGAGCAGTTCTCTCTCTTTCTCTCTCTCTCTTTCCTGTTGGTGCACAATCTTACTGCTTCTCTGACTAAAAGACACAAAACTTCTTGAATTAGGGATGCCAGGAGCAAACTGTCCTATGGGAAGAACAAAACTTGAGACAGGGAAGTGATGGAGAAACTGGATGGTAATTTCCAAGATGTGATGCCGATGGAAAAGGGTAGGGATGAGTGCTGTCCATCGTCCATGCGCAGAACTCTCAGGTTCACCAGCGAGGAGACCATGGCCTCTCAACGCTAATCTTAGAGTGGCTTCGTTTCCAGTGGGATGCCCAGAAGATGATTTTTTTTAATTGCATGACTCTGCTGACTAAGAGCTGTGTCACACCATTAAAACCTCTTTCACTTTTCCTTCTTGTAACTTGCTAGAACAATGATCGGGCAGCTCCCACAGCCCCCAAAATTTTGCCTAATGGTTGGCTCCCATTAGGGCAGTATATGGTGCTTGCTTGTTGGTTCACTCGCTGTAACAGGGGAGCAGAACTCATCTTGGTGACGGTACGTTGGTATGGTCCTCTGTGAGTCAGGGTGATGTGGTGAGGTGAGGAGACCTGCCAAGGCCGGGCTTGGGCAAGAGGAGCAGTTCTCCTGATTAGCCCAGGCAGGTGGGAAGCAAAGGGTCCTTCACTTGCTGCAGGCTTGGGTTAGCTGGTGCCACAGCAACTCAGACTGCCCTGCAAACCTTGTACAAGTGCCCAGGCAGCAGTGAAGGAAGGGGCAGTGACAGGGGGACATGACTGCAGCACGGGTGGTGGGGGCTGCATGAGCAGCAGGGCTCCTTGGGCAGCATAGCTGGGGAAGAGGCAGAGATTGCATCCCAGGAGGGCCCTTCTTTCCCTGCCTCTCCTCATGGTGAATCAGGAGCTCCCTCCTGGCCTCCCAGGGCATGCTCACCATGCAGCAAAATGGGCCTCAGTGAGTAAAGCAGTTGTGACACCACGGTGGCTCCAGCCATGTCGTAAGGAAAGGCGTGTGGATGTTTCTGTACGTAACAGAGGGGTCATGGGTGGAGACGAGGAGCAAGGCTTACCTAGGAGCCGGCCAGTGAGGAGAGCACGTCCCAGTGGGGCTGTCCTTCTCCGTGACTGTGACATTTGCTCCCCGTTCGGCCACGCACAGGCGCATACGCACACCCCCGCGAGCTCCACCGCGCACATGCTACAGGAGTGCTCCTGGGGCACTCTCCTTCCCCACGCTCTCCATCACACACAGCCAGGCGGACACTCAGCCACCTGCTGCTGGCGGTGGCTCTGTCTGTGACACACAGCTACGTGGTGACCTCCTGAGGAAACCAGGAGAAGGCATGTGCGTGCCTGTGCCTGCGGGAGCACACGTGTGTGCCAGGAAAGGGAGGAGGGGGCACAGAGCAGGAACCTGTCTCTGTGGTGCCGCTGTCACCTCCCAGAATCATTCAGCCTTCCCAGCTGGAGCCAAGATTCATCCTCTAGACCTTGAGAATGAAGGCCAGTCCCTTCTTCTTGCTACACGGTGGGGTGGTTAGAACTCTCCTCATTAACAGTGTTATATACATATAAATATATATATATATCTATATCTTTATATATATTTTTCCCCAGCACTGTAGACATGAGCTGAACTTCTCTTTAACGAAACGAGAAAATGGCCATTTTATTTTTTGCCATTGTTTTGGTTTTGAAACTAGCTCTGTGAAAGAAAGTTTTAAAAGCGCAAGTGTGTGTGTAAAAGAACCGATCAAAAAAACCTAAAAAACCCAACAAACAAATGAACAAAACCCAGTGATGGAAAAAAAATAAAAAGAAGCTTTTTATTTTTTCTTTTCTCAATGTATTTAACTTCTGTTATCTCGTTTCTGTTTCTTTACATGTATGAATGCTCTGCTCTTCTGTGATCTTAAAAAAAATTACAAAAAAATACAAAAATTAAATAAACGTGAAAAGGAGGTAATGTTTCTTCATTTCCCCTCCCTTCCTTGCATACTGTGGCTTGTCTCCTCTCTGATCATGTCTAGTGATTACTTTCCAGCCCACAGGGGGCATGTGGGCCAGGCTACCCCTTCCCTCACCTTCCTTGGAGGGGCAGGGGCCAGTGGCCTGGGACTGAGGGTGCTGTGTCACCCCAAGCAGTCTGGCCCCTGCAGTGCAGTGCCTGGGAATGAAGAGAGCAGGCTGGCTGGAAATAGATGTGAAATGGGGCTGCCAGGAGGAGAGGAGAGGTGCCATAGGCAAAACTGCAGCGCACAGCCCTGAAGTCAGCACTTGCCTTCAGCTTCTTGTTTGTTTTGGGGGTTTTTTAATTAGTTAAATTGCATGATTGTATGCGTGTGTGCAGCTAGAGGTTGGGATCAAGGCTGCAGTCCCAGGAGGGGAAGAAAAAGGAAGCTGATGGATGGAATGGGCTGGGGCTGAGGCTGAGCTGCTTAGGCGAGCCCAGGACAGGAGCACCAAAAGACAGAGCATGATGGTGGAGATGGTGGAGAGAGAGAAGGAGGGTGGTGGGGAAGGAGGCAGGAAATGCTGGCCAGGAAACAGCAGGATGCAGCACTGGAGAGGCCAGGCTTTATGACAAGGAGGGAGTGGGGAAGCAGGGGAATGGAGAGAGCATGGGGCTTGGAATGAGGGCAGCTGGGACAAGGGGGAGAGGGGCAGGAGTCTTGTACCATGGGCACAAGCAGGCATGAAAGGCATAGGTTAGAAGGGAGCAGGAGGAAGAGGGCAGCAGAGTAGCCGGGGCAATTTTACAAGGAAACACAGCCAAAGGGGGTGAAGAAACCAAGAGGCAGGAAAAACCTGGTCGAAGGAGAAAGCAGCACCTGGGCATTTTAAATGTGAGGGTTGGAGAACCCCAGACATCTACAGCCAGATGACTACAATGGGGGTGTCTCTTCAGCATGTAAGTGCCACCTGTCTGTCACAGCCTGGTGTCGCTGTCCTTCTCCCAGTGGCAGAATCTCTGTTTCCTGGTGGCCCCCAGGGACACAGCTAACTGTGCTACTGCACAGGGCAGCGTGTGCTTGCACCCAACACCGGCACAGCACGAGGCTGCACACGGTCAGGCTCAGCTTGGGCTGCAGGAGAGCCTGGCTGCAGCTCTGAAAGGGAGCTCTGAAAGGTGGTCTCGTCCTTGCTCACTGCTGGAGCATGAAAACCAGGCCTTTTTATTTCTGTTTCTGCTCTGTCCGCACCTATGTGGTGCCTTCACTGCCTCTGTGTCGCCTTCCACTGTCTCTCCTGTTGCCTATTTACAGTTCACTGGGGCAGAGACTCGAGACCTGCATACAAAACAGGGGTATAGTCTATGAAAAGTTATATCTAATTTTGTTTCTGGAACATAACACATAGGACAATGTAAGCCTGGTTTCCAGTAGAGTACAGACTTGTTTCTTAAATTGCATGAAATTGAATAAAAGCGGAGCTGTCAGAAGCTGAACACAAACAGTGGGCTAAGCAGAGGTACACCACCAAGCACGAGGTGCAAGCAGGATGGTGAACTTGAACGGGAGTAGCACTTACCACACCTTTGCCATTTGAGACCGAAGAGAAGCGATGGTATATGAACCCTCCTCCATCACCATCGTTCCCTTCCTTGGTGCTGGGAGAGCCAGGAAGTGCAGCATGGAGGATCACAGCAGAGCTGGTGGCGATCGTGCCAGGGCAAGGGTACCACTGTGCTCTATGGATGTTAAGGTCAGTACTGAGCTTTGCTGGCTGGTCACTGAGGTGGAAACAGGCCAGGTGTGTGGTGCTGTACATGAATGACACCAGCAGTACCAGGGCTTCACCTCAGTGTGTGCTCTGAACACACTTGGAAAAGCTGTCTTTGCTTTTCTACCTCCACCACCTTAAAGCTGAGGCTAAAAAGAAGACAAAATAAACCCTGGCAAGCACAACCCCTCTTTTCATTAACATTTTAAATGGTTATTTTTAATGGTACATTTAACTAACACTAAGTTATCCATGGGAAGAGAATTTGGCTGTTAACACTGGCATCTGCTTAACAAACAAGCTTCGCATTTGGTGAGGCGTGAGCATAACACCAGTAGTACTCCTTGCTAACAGCAGACTCATCAACATTAATTCCTGCTTTTACCACCATGAAGAGCTTTTTGTATCTGTAAGAGCAGTTATTAGATGCACCCTATTCTCACTGCAAAAGGTACATAGGAAATTATTAGCAGTGATGCAGACCTACCAGTAAATGAGGATCTGAATTCCTAGCACTTCCCATAACTCAAAATTTCCAGAAGAGTAAGAAAAGTGATGAGATGTTCTGGGGACTGTGTTCTTCATCTTTCCTCACTGAGGAATTTGAACTATGTTCAAACACAGCTAAATTGCAGTTGGAAATTAGTTAAGGGTTATGGTACTCAAAAGGCTATGGGAAAATGTGTGTCCATAAAAATATCTTGCAATTCAGCCAAGACTGGCTTTTGCTATCCAAAGCAGGCATTGTCAGAATGGGCAAAGAGCTGGATTTAGAGAGGCAAACTGTGATGGATAAAACACCAGAACCTGAGGTGCAGCCTCACCAGGGCCCGGTACAGAGGGACAGTCACTGCCCTGATCCTTCTGGCCACGCTATTGCTGATACACGCCAGGGTGCCATTGCCCTTCTTGGCCACCTGGGCTCATGTTCAGCCGCTGTCAACCAGCACCCTCACGTCATTTTCTGCTGGACAGCTTTCCAGCACTCTTGCCCAGGCCTGTTTCACTGCATGAGGTTGTCGTGACCGAAAGGCAGGACTCGGCACTTTGCCTCACAATCTCATACTGTTGGTCTCAGCCCAGCAATCCAGCCTGACCAGAATCCCTCTGCAGAGCTTCCTGCTCTCCAGCAGATCAACATTGCCACACANTATCCAAAGCAGGCATTGTCAGAATGGGCAAAGAGCTGGATTTAGAGAGGCAAACTGTGATGGATAAAACACCAGAACCTGAGGTGCAGCCTCACCAGGGCCCGGTACAGAGGGACAGTCACTGCCCTGATCCTTCTGGCCACGCTATTGCTGATACACGCCAGGGTGCCATTGCCCTTCTTGGCCACCTGGGCTCATGTTCAGCCGCTGTCAACCAGCACCCTCACGTCATTTTCTGCTGGACAGCTTTCCAGCACTCTTGCCCAGGCCTGTTTCACTGCATGAGGTTGTCGTGACCGAAAGGCAGGACTCGGCACTTTGCCTCACAATCTCATACTGTTGGTCTCAGCCCAGCAATCCAGCCTGACCAGAATCCCTCTGCAGAGCTTCCTGCTCTCCAGCAGATCAACATTGCCACACAGCGTCATCTGCAAACTGACTGAGAACAAGCTGAGCTTTCATCTGAAAGCTGGAAATTGCATTGTTTTCCAGAGAAATATCTGCACCTAACACCTTTTTATTGGTCTGTTGTCTGTTATGAACTCTGTCCACACATGCCGGGTGTGGTATCTGTAAAAACTTCAGAACACGTTGGATAGTATGAGCTTTACTCAATGCTTTCTGATGTTTCATACTTTCAGAGTATATGGTTTGTAGAACATTTACTGCTTCCTCTCCAAAAGTGTCACCTTTCCAGTTCAGCTTAAAAATGGTGCATTGACCAGGAAACTAGAGGAATGAGTGTTTGAACCATTACCACAAAGAGGAAGGCGCTAATTGAAATGCATAATAGACTTGTCATACATTCCAATAACCTTGATGATAAATCTGATTTTATGTCTTTTGAAATATTACAAATTATTACAAAATGCCGACCAGGCAAAATGTTACTCTGCCAGTTGAAAGCTACTCCAAAATGTTTACAGACCTGGAGGGCAGCAAGGCATCCTTCATACTTGGTTTGGAAATCACACCGCAGCATTGATCTGCTGCTGCCCCATTTTTGGGTGCTAATTTTTTATCCAGGTCTGTGCCCAGGATTCTAAGGCTGCAGTCCCCTGATACCTGTGTTGACAGGATGCAGTACTAGCAGTGGGAGAGTTTGTGGAAGTCACTGGTAGAAGTGGATGATCCCACCTTCTTCTGCCAGCTCAGCACGTGAATCTGGGTTTTCCATCTCTTGGAGCCCAGCCTCCCAGGGTGTTTCTGTAGCTTGCAACCTATTTTGCAATTCAGTCCTCCCAGATGGAGAAATCACTCCTGGATCTGAGCCTATCGAGTTTGCCGCACAGACAGAGGGTCAGAGAGGATGCACGAGGCACTTGACACAAGTGCAGGAATCCAACAGAGCTTCAGTGCCTCACAGTGCACCTGGTTTCCAGTCCTGTTCCTGCATTCCTGTAGGGAATATATTGTTCACTTGAAGTGGCTTCAGTTGGCAAAGGTTGTGGAAAACAGGCACTGAGCAGCCATCCAGAGCACCCACGAGCTGCTGGCAAGCTTGAGCTAAGGCTATGCATCCTCTTTGAAACGTGGTTTGGGAAGCCTGCTCAAGTAAAGGCTGCCTTGCCTGCCTGTGGGTCCATCACCCATTTGTAGAGCGGCCTGAGAACTTCCAGCCATGTAAAACCTCTCCTGGATCATCTCACTGGCTGCTGATTTTACTGGTTTGCCTAACAGAGCCAAACACCGTTCCCAGCACCAGTGCTTGTGTGTTGGTTGTCTGTCTAGTGAGGGGAGGGGTGGGCTCACCACATCTTTCCATGAGCAATCCTTTACTCAGCCTGAAATTCCTGCCGCCACAGAGCCTCGCACACCTTCAGCACAGCCTCCTGCCACTGATCAAAGCTCTTCCCGTGGCCCAGGAGTGAAGATGTGCAGAGGTCTGTTGCTGGAGGCAGCTGCTGGTGACAGCCCCCGGTACCTCTGTGGGCGTGTGGCCTCTCTCGCTGCGGCCGAGGCAGAGCAGGAGCAGCGCTGCCGCTTCCACCCGCAGCACACAGCGGGGATGAGCACAGTGCCACGCTCTTGAGCAATCTGCTGCTGCTGCTGCTGGTGCGCGGCTCTTCTGCTCAACTGCTTTTCTGGGGCAGCTGTTGGCACAGCAGAGCTGCTGACAGGCATCAGGGCAAGCCTCCCACGCTGCAGGATGGGGCTGCAGCTGACACGGCCCCGGTACCCAGCGCAAGCCGCAGTGTGTGCTCTTAGTGGGGCAGATCGTGCACCAGAGCCCAGCCAGGCCTTTCACTGCCGACTGATCTGGCAGCAAGCGGGAGGAACGAGTGTGCAAGCAAGATCTGGGGCTGCTGTCTGCTTGAGGATGTTGTGGTGGGGCATCTCCCCAGGGAGATGCGCCTCTTGGAGTGCTCGAGGACCAGAGGGATGTGGAAAAGACATGAGGATTTGTGCTGCTGGCTGCAGAGACAGGTCCACTTCCTGGGGGCAGAGGTAGCACTCTTTTTAAGCCAACATCTGAGAGCCAGCTTCTGACTCCAAGCAAACCCTGAATCAGCTTGAGGGCAAAGACCAGAAGCTCAGAGGACATTTTCAATGCTGTCCAAACCCTTCCTCTTCTGCTTGTTACCCCCATTAGCTAATTGAAATGGAAATCAAGAAAGATATCAAACATCTCTCAGAAGGGGCTGTAACACGTGCAGATAAAAGTTCAAAACTGCTCTAAAGCACCTGCCTGGCCCCTGCCCCAGGCAACTACCCCAGGCAGCAATGTGTCCCTGGGAACAGGAAGGATGGGGCATCCAGAGGCAGATAGATCAGACTAACAGCATCTGATTGCCACTGAGTAACAGCTGAGTTAACAAACCAAGAGATATTAAGGAGAGTGACTGAAGAAAGGGGGAAAAAAGGCACTGGAGGCACTTTGTGCCTCTAATGATGGCTGCGATGCAGCAAATGAGGGAAAATTAGCACCAGAGAGACAAATGGAAACTGATTTCAGGAGGCACCGAATGAGACAAAATTGCAAAGAGAAGCTCAGAAGATTGATTCCATAGGAATGAAACTTTATCTCCCAAGGAATCCAGTGTTCTCACTCACTCACTCCTTTGGTCACTCTGGGTCACTTTGGGGAGCTCTCCCTTCATCCCCCTTGTTCTTATTAAATACTAGAGCTGAGAGAACAGTTTCTCAAAGCAGGAACATGAATTTGCTTTGATGCTCTCCTCCCTCACATCTTTTTTAATTTGTGTCTGCAGCAGTTTTTTACTGCTCATCACTACTCTGGGTGAAATCTGTTGTGTTCAGCTTCACACAACAGTCTGAAAAACTGGGATGGCCTGATCACGGCTAAGGTCAGGGAGGTTTGGCTTGGGACACAAGAAGAATGGCTGTGTGAGGTGGTTTGTGCTTGTATACCAGATGGAATAGTCTCCTTCCTCAGTCGGGTGGGCGATTTAAATTAATGAATTGCTGAACTCTGTTCATCTCCAAAGCACTGGCGATGCCATTGCATTCTCTTGCTTTGTGTCTGTGACACGTGGTTGTTTTGTAGTCTTGCCCTAAGAGACAAAAGCTTGTCAAGGATGGGAAGAGGTGCATGCCATGAGGAGGGAGCCTGTGCACTGCTCCGTGCATCCTTCTGCATCTGATACCGACTCCAGGGTCACCTGTGAACAAGGAACAAGGCTTGACAGCCAGGCCCAGGTCTTGTGTTCAGTCAAAGCAATGCAGTAACTTAGGGAGTGGGAAGTCTACAGCCTGGCACTCCCTGTGGCAGCAGTTTCTGTCCAGTGCTCACAAGCAGCAGGGATTCACACCAGAGGTGGCCTGGTACCTGCCTAGAGTCCTTATTGGCACCTCCTGAGCTAACTGTGCCAGACCTGACTCATTGCCCTGGGTTAAGCCTCACTTTAAAAGTTTGGCACCATCTTGGAGTGAGAGGTTACTCAGTGGTGAATCAGGCACGAATGGGAGGGTTTTTTTGCCTTTTATGCATGTTACCAATGTCTGTGGATTATCCTAAGAGAAAGAGCACAGGGACACTATTTGTGCTCACCATGAGCTCTGCCATCTGAAAAGGTTACTGTCATTACTGTGCAATTTTGATTCTCGGCACATACACCTTCTTCAAGGGCCAGGCACCCATGTGGTAAAAATGAGCATTGATGTACCAACACCAATGAGTCTGCTGTGCTGGCTAGTGAGCTCCTCTCCCAAGGCAGAGTTATTAGACGTAGAACCTATCAAACAGAATGTCACATAATGATGGGCCTCTGTGTTTGACAGGTGCCGCAGAGGCAAAGGACAGGTGTGGCATCTGCTCTGGAAGCTGGAAGTCCTGCTGTTCTGTAATGGCAAACTTACCCCAGAAACTTAATTTGCAGGACAGCCCATTCAGCTGAGCTGCCCTTTGAACAGCAGCCCTTGAGAAAGGCTGCCTGGGCTGTGGTTGCTCTGTGCACACCCTGTGTTTGCAGCGGGACCGCTGATGCTGGGCTCACTGGTCCGTCTGACGCTGGTTGCACGTATGCATCCCCCCAGTGCCAGCAAATGACCTTCGGCAAGACCATCAGAGGCGTGGGCAGTGCCTGAGTCTTACCCAGGGGCTGGCAGGTACCAGGCTGCTCTTGTAACTTCCTTGTAATGAGTAAATTAGCTAAATCAAAGCCAGTCTTCAGACACTTTGTGAATAAAGACAAAAGAAGTGTTTGATGGGTGCTCAGCTCCTTGTTTTCTACTCTTGTTCTCTTGCTTCTCTGTTATCTGAATCTCCTTTCCACCTTTAGTGGCGTGAGGTGGTTATTTTCCTTGCTGGGTTAGTGTTTGTCTCTCCCCTTTCTGTTTCTCATGCATGAGTTTGTCGAGCAAGCACAAGCCATTTGGCCCACATTGATTATTTATGAAGGTGGGAACCTTTTATCTCGGCTGCTTGGTAACTTAACGCTGGTGTAGAGAGAGGCTGCCTGCAAGAAGCTGCACGTCTTGCAAGAGCTGGGAGACAGGGAAGGAGGCTGAGGCGTTCCAGTATCTGATAGGAAGGGTGTGGAGAAGGGAGACAAATAGGGCTGAACTCACTCTAAAGGGTGATTTATCTATAATGCCACCAGGAAGTAGGGGTAAAATTATACCCTTGGGATTTGATAGTGCTTTGCCTTCACCTTGCAGAGCTCCTAAGAAAATAGTGAGCTCAGTAAAGAGTGAGGCCCACTATTATAAACTCCAAAAAGAAGGGATGAAATTTTCAGGAATGAGTGGGATGAGAACATGGCACCTCTGCTTTTGTACCCGCAGATGCCTCACAGTTGCCTGGGTGCCGGCTGTACAGCCTGACTTCTGTGAGTGAGGGCAGAGCCAAAAAGAACAAAAGATTTCCAGTTCAAGCCAGGCTTAGCGGGAGAGGCGTTGCAACCCTCCAGTGAGACTGCATACTGTGATTTCTGCAAAACCAGGCAAGTCACGCACTCGTAACGGGTCACTGGCACCTGGTCAGGTGGAAAGAGAAAATGTGTTTGCCTCCTCAGCCCCGGCCCTTTCCTAGCCCAGCTTTTTGTATTTTCCCTCTTTTCGTTGCCTATCTGCTCACACTGCACTCCACTAGTCCAGAAGATGGGGGAACGAATACATCTGTCCAAGTGTTCACAAAGACATTTGCAGAGGGTCACCCGTATGAAATGTTCTGTTGGGAGGATCCATTCTCAGGATCCAACATGCAAATATAAGTCTGGCTGCCTGGAAAGGTGTTGTCTCTTTCCTGAATATATAAGTATGCAGGAAGGCAAATTCATTGTGTGTTGGAAACTGCTCTAGAGCAAAACAAATAGATCAACACCAAAGCACAGGAGCTGAACTGTTTTATGAATGGGGATGCTATTAGAGTGCACTGCAAACAGGATAATGGAATATCAGCTGAAATTTCATTTTACTGTTACTAGTAAATCAAAATCCCACACAGAGTTTAATATAGTTCTCCTAAAAATTTCCTGTCACTTCTGCTCTTCCCTTCATCCAGCGACAGCTGAATGTGTCGGATTCCAATCTGTCCCATGGCTTATGAAAAAAATGTTTTATGGAAAAAATATTTTATGGGAACATAAATTTAAATGCTGCTCCAGCATCAGTGCCTTTCAGATAGAAAATGTTACCGGAGCTGCCTTTGAGGTGACCAGCCAGAACAGACTATGGGTAATGTGAGGAGAGGAGGAGGGCACTCTGTCCCCTTCTTTAGCTGCCTGTTGTCAAGGTGTGCCATGATATTCTCTGGTGGGATGAAAATGGGACAAGGGCAGGGCATATCTGGGAGGCATCCGCAGTCAGCCAGGTAAGTACACACAGGCACCATGGGTCCTGAGCCTCATTTAGCAAAGCGCAGGTCCCACGGATCTCTGCCATCCTTCATGGCTTTCTCCACCACAAGCAGAGCAGCAGGCATAGCTGCTGGGGGAGGCTGATGTCTCTGTGGCAGGGACACAGTGCCTCTAGCCCAGCATGAACTCTCAGAGCCAGCTGTGAGAGGAGGAGGTTCAGGTCTTGGGGTCCCTCTCAGCTGAGCCAATACCCAAGTGCAGGCACCATGAGCGGGTTCTGCTCTTCGCCCGGCCACTGAGCGAGGCCACTTTCCATGAGGCTGGCTGAACAAAAGGCAAATCTAATTTTCCCCTCCAGCAGTCTCAGCGGCAGCAGAAAGCAGGGCTGAGCTGTTCTGAGCAGCGCAGGGATGCTTGCTGTGACTGCCTGCAGGGTTCTGTGGCTGCCCCATCTCCAAAACCTGCTGCTGCCCCTGACTCCCCTATTCCCCTGCAGAGAGCAAGGGGTGCACCCCCAGTCACTCATTCAGTAGTGCCTTGCCTTCCCTGTGTCAAGGCCTCCTAAAATCCTCATTGTCCTTCCCTATTACACCAGCTCCTGTGTCACCTCGTGACAAAGGCTGCCCCGTGCAGGTGGCTGTGTCACTGTATTGCCGGTTGAATGACAGTGGCATTTAAACCTGGATATCAGCAGAAGCCTAAGGGGTGACTGGCTGTGCCCATGTGCAGCGCCAAGGCTCTGGGCACAGCTCAGCTGGCACCGAGCAGCTACTCACAAGCAGCTGAGTGAGCTCAAAAGGTGTTTCTAGCTTAAAATTTTAATTTTACGAGCTGGCTAGGGATGAACTAAAAGAATGTCCTTCCCTACATGTGCGGACTGTTTTCTGTGACAAGCATATTCCGAGCCGCAAGGACAGGATGCGCTATTTAGGGAAAGGCAGAGGCAGGCAGCACATCATGCGGGAACGTGCTCTCCCCAGGCATTCCGCTTAGCCGAGCGCTCACCTACAGACACGCCCCCTGAGAAACCTTCTCCCTGGTGGATGTTTTGCTTACATAGGCATTCCCCAGAGATCGTCCCTGGAGACAATTTTAGCCTGAGAGGAGAGCTGTCTTCATGGCATGTATTTTTAACAAGGCTTAAAGGTATGTTTTATTCCCATCCCCTTCCCTGCAGAATAAGTACTTCGGGGCAGAGCAGTTACTGATCTGATCTGCCCGAGACCCTAAGAGATTAGCTCAGTTGTGTGCTCTGTCACAGCCTCTTCCCACGCCCCTGGGCAAGCGGCAGAGCCCTGCTGCCCAGCCACGAGGAAGGTACCACGAAATGTCTGGAGGGTCTAAGCCTTCACAGCCCTCTGTTGTCATAATTATCCTTCCTACGGTGCTCCAGGGGTTGTGCTTATCTACCACTGATAAGAGTACTGACAGCTCCTGGGTACGGGGTGATGCTGTGATGCTGAGGCTGGCAGACTTCTGAGGTCTGGAGACAGCACCAGCAATGTGAGACAGTTCTTAAGTCTTGGCAATATTAACACCAAACTTGAACAGCTAGAGCTGGCCTACCTGGGCACCCAAATGCTGCTGGACCATCTTATTTACTTGTGATGGCAACCAACAGCCAAGTGCCTGTGTGAGCAAAGGCCTAAAATACACAGGGTCTTGAACAGCTAATGAATTGGGATCTGGAAGATTGGGCAAAAGGGTTTAAATTTTCCTTCGTGAACAGAGTTCATGAACAGAAAAGTCACACCTCCTTGTGTAATCATGCCCAGGTGGAGAAGTGGACCTGTGTTTGGGGACTCCCGCCTTGCTTCAGATCAAAACACTGGTTTGATTATGTCTCTCTGACACCAGAATTTGTATTTTAAATGGAGACTTCTTGCCATGTGATGACAAGCACAGTAGAGGCAGGAAAGGGTTCCCTGGTTCCGGGCTCTGTGGTCGCCAAGCTCCACAAAAAGGCAGTAAATTAGTCATGTGTGACTTTAATAGCCCTAAATGCTTCCAGTGTGTGTAACATTGTGATAGGATCATCATGTGGGTTTTGCCAGTGCAATGCCACAGGGAAGGAAATGAAGTCAGCTACAGTTGTCTGAAGAGTCCAAACCTTGTCAGGCTCACAGATGGTAATTACAGAGTGATGAGGGGAAGCCTAAATCTGTCTTCTACCTGTGCCTAGCACCTCTGTGAAATCACCTGAGAGGTTACATGAGGGATTGTTTGCTGTGGGGCTGATAGCAAGTGCACTGACTAAAAGCGAAGACATGGCCATGATCTTTGTAGATGCCCACCGCCTCAGTCCAGAAGATCCTTTAGAAAAGTTTTGAAGAGCCATGAATAGTGCTCTTTCTTATAGGAGGTGCACTTTTCTGCCTCAGAAAGTGCTTTCTTTTCTTACCTCAGCAGTGTGTTTTCTGACTGCCTCAGCTAAACCAAGCAGTGCTTCACTTCTCTGGAAAGTGCCTATCTGCTGAGCAGCCAGATGTGCCAGGGTGCAACCCAGACATGGCAAAACTTCAGAGTTCCACACTTCTTAGTACTTAGATTCTTGATTTTTGTCTTTTCTACAGAGAGAAATTGCCCAACTATGGACCCGGCATGTTTAAATCTCTGATCTGGCCCAGTTAAAACTGGGATCATCCACGTCTCTATCCTGCATGGAGAGACTGCTGCAAAAAAACGGAGGTATCCAAGTCTCACCCTGAGACACTCTCAGTGTCTGCTCATGCCCTGCTGCTGCTTTAAAAACTTTTCTCTTCCTTCCTGATAATAAATAAATAACCAGACAACCGAGCAGCTCAGATGTGAGGGCCCGAGCTCTTGATCAGGAGCTGTGTTTGGCGATGGAGGAAAAACATGCAGACTCATTCATGGAGATGCTGCGTGGAGCTGCCCTGGAAGAGCCTGTGGGCGTATGCTGAATGCTTAGTGATTAAGCTGATTCTGGGCATGCTAATTATCGTTTCAGGGAGATGTGGAACATCCTGCAAATACTTGTATAAACATCTGATTCCCAGGACACACGCAAGCACGCGTGTATGGGTGTATGGGAGGGAAGGGGAAGTAGCCTGACTAGTGAGTGGTTTGAGAGCAACAATAAATAGGTGCTGTTGTATCTGTGACTTTGTTTTGGTTTTTAATCCAGTGGGGAGGAACCACAGGAAATGGTACATTTACAATCCTGCTTTCTGTCTCTGTCAGCCAGAGCGAACATCTCATCAGCATGCAGATTTCGCTTTTTGTTCATCAAAGCAATAATGCAGAGGGAAGCCAAGTGAACTTGGAAGCCCATTGCTGAGCATCTCTTGTACTTTTTGCAGTGATAGCACTGGTGGAGGAAACTAGTTTGTTTTCCAAGAGCACTATCCAGGTCCTACTGTTGTCCATGGAGTCCTTGATAAAAATTTACTTAGGACTTTAAGCTGCGTGCTTTTAGGAGTGTGACTGCTGCAAAAAAGGTTTGACTCTGGAGCAGAATTGTGAGAGTTGCACCTCTCCCCACCCCCAAAATCATAGAATTTTTTGGGATGGAAAGGACCTTAAAGATCACCTAGTTCCAAACACCACCAGCACCCCAACCTCTCTGCCATGAGCAGGGACACCTTTCACTAGAATCTTAGAGATATTTGGTTCTAGACTTTGGTGGGGATATATCAGTTAATTAGACTATTAGAGCACTGATTTAGTACCTAACAGGTCTGGAAAATGCTGAGATTCCACCTGCCCTGGTCTTTTGGGACATTTTATAGATCAGAGTGCAATGGCACCATTTATTACACCCTTTCTCCAAACATCCCAGCAGGATCTGTGCCAGGTACTGCTGACAGGGCATCCATAATCCAGCTTCTGTGCTTCTGTGCTTCTGTGCTTCTGTGCTGTCTCATGGAAGCTCTGGACTTTCCCTGTATCCTAGCACAGCATTAGTGCTAAGGCGAGGAGGAAACTAATTGCCTCCAGGCATTTTTGTCAGCTTGTGAGATTCTTACAGAGCTCTTGGCCTTGCACATTATGAAGACAGGCAGGGAGACAGACATGGGTGTATCTGTGTGAGAGGGGTGGGGGCAGCAGCTCCAGACAGCACACTCTGCTTAATTGGTTTCCTTCCTTTCCCACTATTAATCACCTCCCTGTGCATGCTGCCCAGGGCTCATTTCCAGTCATTTTGCAGGCCTAGTGAGAGGGCCATGGAGCAGCCCAGGAATGGATCACTTCCCAGCAGTCCCTGGTCAGAGGCATAGGTCCCTTTTTCTGGCTCCCTGGCTCCACAGCAGCCTACTTTCCACCCGGTCCCTCTTCGATGCTCGTTAATGGAGAAGGAGGTGAGCATGAAATGGACTGCTAAAACCTATGAATATTTCAGAGGAAAAAGTCAAGGGACTCCATTAAATCCTGTTCAGTCTCTGCAAATGGAGCTGGGGGGCGGGTGTGCTGCTTAATGAGAAACTCCAGCGCCGTGTGACCGCATGATGCTTTCCAAAGTCTCCCTTCTGCAGCTTCCCCATAGAGTCACCCAACACTGCTGCCATCCTTTCCTTTCCCAGACAAGTCCAAACAACTCTGCTGTCAGCCGTGGCTCCTGCTGCCTCAGCCTGCCCCTACATACCCCCCCAGTATTTACCCCCCAGTTGTCCCCAGATGTACGTCTTCCCCTTATCACACTCATAGCGTGAGGGACTCCCCCTGAGCTGCCCAGCATCCCAGTGTCCTACAGCAGCCCACCAGCTAGCAGCACACTGTTTACCAGCATCCTTCCCAGCTCACCTGCTATCTTCCCCCAGCCCCTTCCCAAGCCCCCATCTTGATCACAGCCTCCTCCAGACAGCTGCTGCCCCCGCATCAGCAAACAGCAAGAGCGGCAGCAGCTTTCAGAGCAACAGACAGAGCCTGACAGCCCCATATGTTTCAACAGAGACAGTTCCTCCCTCTAATGGGCCCAGAGGAGCGCAGCTTTCAAAGGATTCAGCGTGGAAGTGACAGGCTGGAAAGTCTTATTAATGGTCTGTGCGCCGGCGAGGGGCTGGGAGCAGCGCGTGCCAACAGCCCAAAGGCCACGGCCAGGCAGAGCCAGCCCTCTCCTGCCATCAGCATGCTGCCATAGCCCATGCCCTGGGGCGAGCAGAACCCTTCCCTGGGATGTGAGACAGGATGGTGATGCCCCTGAGGCCTTTGGCTTTTCCCAGTCAGCAATTGAGGTCTTTCCGGACCGTGCACCCTGCATCACACCCTGTTCTTCCAGCCCTGACTGCCAAACGTGCCCTGTGGGGTGCCTGGCACCAGGCTTGGCTGTCATGCATGGAGAGGAGCCTGGGGGAGACAACCCACAGCTGTAGGGCTCCTGTCTCTTTTGCTGCTGAGACTGAGGGGTTCAAGGAAGCCAAAGTGCCAGCGTGCAGGAACTGCTCACCCCTTTGCCGGGTGCTGGCATTCAAAGAGGTCTTCTGATCTTTAAGTGACTTCTAAAGAAGGTGACCTGTCATGACTCACACAGCTGCCCCTCATAGATATCTTCTCCATGTTTTCCAGGAACATTGGTCTTCCACATCCAAAGGCTGAAGTGTCTCTGCTGTTAGACACCAGCACCCCCTTAGGCCACCAGGAAGTGTGTCAGTGTCTTAGCTTTCACTCTTGTTTTTTCCTAAATCACTCAGGTCTGCCTCAAAAGGAAGAGGACCCAAAAAGGAAAGACTCAGGCCCTGGTCAAACTTAAGGAAGGAGCCTCTGCCCCATAGCACCCACAATGACATCCTCTTTGAACTTAAGCAATGAGCTGCTGAACAGACAGGCGTTGAATGAGGCTTCATTGAAGTTTAAGGCACAGACCGTACACAGATAAATGGCCAAGGACAGGGACACCCGGTGTAGAGGGGGAAAACAGAACCCTCTGCATTAGACCTCACCTCCAGTGAGAGAAACTCTTTTTCCCTCTCTGGGTCAGGGTCCTAAGGATGGCCACAAAACCCTTCAGAAGATGACTGTCTCAAGATAAGAAAAGCATAATTATGGGCTCAGCAGAGAGAGGCCTCACCAGCGGTTTTCAGTTCACCCCAATTAACCCTTCCTTGTTATCCAGCCACCGATGACCTGTACCACCCTTCCTCTCTCTCACCAGAGATAATGAATCTTCTCTCTCTTGGCTTAGCATCCACCCATTGCTCCTGAAGTGCTAATTACATTTTACTCATAACTTGCTTAATCAACTACCATAATTAAATTAAGCAGTGCCTTTCTACCCGTACCAGCTTGTAGTTTGGGTTATAGGCTGATGCATTTGCAGAGACCCAAGTGCCCCAGTCTGTTTTGTACAAGCTACCACCTCTCTGCAAACCCTGTCTCTCAGCCACAGAGCCAGTGGTGTTCCTCTGAGAGAAATGGGCTTTCACTTCCTAGCCTCTCTTATTATTAATGTTCACCATTTCATGCCAAGCTAGAGGAAAATTATTTCCTCTTCAATATATAAAAGTGGCCCTTCATGGAGAAAAATAATTTCATTTTTAATAAACAAAAGTGATCTTAGGTACAGAAGTGCATAATTTCCTTTTGCTTTTTCTGCTCATCTTCAACCGGGGAGTAGCCCTGTTTAGACCTGATGCCAGCTCTGTATACAGTGGTAAAAAAGGGCAAAGTGTTGCAGGTTGGGAGACTGTAAATGTCTACTACAGAGCGCTTCATATTCCCTGCTGGGTGAAGGAAAGCAGACTTAGAAACTGGAGTGATTCTGTGAGAAATAATGGCCTTTTGCCTGTGACCTCAGTAGAGCAGCGAAGGTGGCAAGTGTGCCGTGAAGCTGTTAGCATGGTCAAAAACCAGGAAAACCTGAAGTTCCTCTTGCAATTTCCCCAAGGAGAGGAGGTCTCCCCCAGCCCAGAGCGGACTGAGCCGGGGGATCACCAAAGGAATGGGAAACACTTTGCTCACTCAGAAACTGGGGAAAGTTTGCTGGTGTAGTCCATGCATGTGGCAAGATATCCAAAGGGAGTTCCCCTGGGCAACTGGGGGAGGTTGAACACCCAAGGTGAGTCATGGGTAATTTTCTACAGTTCAGGCAGAAAGCTTATTTCTTCTTGCAGTGGCAAGATTGTGACTCTGGAAATCAGGCAGGGCAAGCTTTGTGTGCCTGTTTAGAAAGTCTCAGGTGGAGACCTACATTAGGCTGAGCTTCGGCCGACACACGTGCCCTGGGCCAACTGTTCAGCTCCTGCCCTCCCCCTCTAACAGGGGGAGATAAAAGAGTGCAAGCAGCCTTGCTACCTCGAGACAACCATTTGCTTGGAGAGAGGTCCTTGAGTGTCCCTTTAGAGGTGTTTTGCCCCCAGAAGCAAAACCAGTCTGCCAGGGCTGATCCCTACAATCTAGTGATGTGGCTAATTGAAACCACTTGATTCTGAATGCTTAATATTTGTTTGCACACAAGCTGTAGTCCACGCCTTTTCTGGAGAAGCCACAAGGCAACCGATGATTACATACAAGAATACAGTCATCTAATTGTGTCATTTGTAAATTGGCACTTTGTCCAGAACCCATGTGAGGTGCTGAGGTCTGCTCTGTTTCCCAGGCAGCTCCTTGGAGCCTCATCAGGAATTTTCCTGGGCCCTTGCTAAGCCAGCTGCTGTATTTCACAGATGAGTTGCAAGTGATTTCTAAACAGTGGTTGCAAAGCTTCCTGGGATGAATAGATGTGACAAAAATGCTTGATTTCAGCTCTGCTCTTGAGCTGCTGACAGATACAGCTCAGGATTAAGTCAGAAGCCTAGCACAACTTGGGCAGCAATTCCTGCTCTGTTCATATTTTATTGCACTTGGCACAAACTTGATACTGAGGGAAATAATGGTGGGGCTTCTTAAGTGCTGAAATACATATTTCTATCTCAAAAATTTCTGGGGTTTTCCAGGGAACTACTGATTTAAATCTGATGAGGAATTTGATATCTTTAGATAAGCTTGCACAAGGTTGCCTAACTTCTTTCCATTGACAGTGGCAGAGCACTGGAACAGCTGCCCAGGGAAGTCATGGACTCTCCCTCTCTGGTGATATTCAGACCCCACCTGGACGAGTTCCTGTGCCACCTGCTCTAGGTGACTCTGGCTTGCCAAAGGGGTTGGACTGGATGATCCCCAGAGGTCCAACCATTGGTGACCCCCATTCCCATTTCTACATCCAAGCAGGTTCCCTGACTTGGAATATCCCAGGCCCAGATTTGGCTGTGGACATTTTGCAGCTCTGTGGTGCCCAAGCACAGTGTTTCCCAGTTCAGCCGGGTTTCCAGGCAGTGCCCAGACAGCCACAGGCCAGCCTTTCCTGCGTCAGAGCATCAGTGGGGATGTCTGTGTCACGTTATATAAAAACCCAGGACTTTTTCACAGGAGACCACATGTTCCATCAGGCCAGTTGGATATTCTACCTTAACAGATATTAAGCACAATAAAATCATACCAGGCCTTTTAAATCACTATTTCAGTTTAACATATATTTTTACCCAGACAGAATAAGTAGGAAGCATTTTTTTCCATGGTAATAGGACTTGACTGAGAAGGTCGAGGGAGAATGAAATGAGATTTTTTTGTAAAAGAGTCAAAGTCCTACACAAGGGAGAAATTCCTATTCTAGGAGCAAATAATTACAGACAACTACACGTATATATAAGTGAGAGACTTTATTTGAACCAATTTTTCAAATACAGACATCTGTATTATTCTCACTTCTCGGGAATGTTTTCTGCTCATTTTTGAAGCTTGCAACCTTAGGACAATATTCAGGACATATGTGTACATTAGATCTCTGCAGATGGACACATTCATAATGCACAAGTACAATGAGTGAGAGACTCTTTCCAGATCCTCACACAAGAGCATCGGAAATGGGCCGCTCTAATCGTCAAGTTCTGCTCTTATTAGCTTCCAGACACGTCACAGTTCTTGATACTCTCTAGGCTGTAGCCACCTTCTTCAGGCCCCGATTTATTACTGTGTTACTTCAGCTGTATGCCAGTGGAACTCCTCAAAATAGGGCTTAGGTGATGCACAGGGATTTGTTTTATTCATTGGGAACAGGCATGAGCAGAAAAACCAAGCTATTGGGTGAACAGTTCACTTGGGGTTTTCTTTTGTGAGAGTAGTCTAGGTCTCAGGCTGGGATTTCTTTTTTTAGGAGTGACCAGTGGTTCTGGGTGTGTAATACATGAATCTTGATGTTCAGAGCATACAGGGGACCTGTGGCTGGGACCCCAGTGAGGTGTCTCTCAAGTTGGGCACTCCAGATGTGAGCCACTGGGGTCACTAGCCTGTTCTGCAAATCTCGACCTTCACCTCTTCTTCCAAGTATTGCTCAACAGAAGAATGTAGTAATAAAGCATTGTAGGTAAGAATGCAGGCTCGCACATGACCTGAGATCAACACCCTGAAAAATGGATAGAGGGTAGCGCTTTCAGGACCACCTAAATGACTCATGATCTTCAGTTCCATTTTGGGAAATGACTGGAGAATTTCAGGCCTGAGACCCCCAAATGCACTGCAGAGAGGAGTTTGGACATCCTTCAGCATCTGGGCCTTAGGAACTTGCGTCTCTTTGAAAGCCAGTGAAATGTGTGCTCTCAAGTGCCCGTGTCACTTAGGTTATTCTGAAAACTGTACCCTATATACATATAGGTAGATAAGGGGCAGACTTTCACAGGCACAAGTGGCAGTTAGACATGTAACTCCCATTGATTTTTTTTCCCCCTCGGGGACCTGGAAAATCCCCCCCCCGAGGAGTTGAATCCTCCTCTCGCATTATTTTCACACCAGATTAACACCACTGGTTCCAGTGGAGTGACTCCTGAGTTACCCCAGTGTGAGCGAGAGGAGAACCAGTCCTGAGGTGCTCTAAATATCCAGTGAAAGTGCTAATGTGGCAATGCAGAAAAGCAGGGAATCTGAGCACAGGCCTGGAAGAGGACCCCCAACGCCATCTCCGGCGTCGCTGAGCTGCAGGTGACCACCGAGCGGACTTCTTAGCCAAGAGGAACCACAAAAACATTCATTCAAACCCTTCCCTCCACCTCTGCAAACCCCAGCCACTCCACTTCCTAAGACACCTACGACAAACACCAGACCTGCAGCATGAAAGATCACAAGTGCGAGTCTGCTGTTTGAAGACCACAGGAAAAAAGAAATAACTCCCGTGGGGAGTTTGGTATGAACTCCCTCTTCCTTTTTCCTTCTTTCCTTTTTTTCTAAACTCCTCTCCATCAGTCATGGCCATTTCTTTCATCTAGAGTTTCCCAAGCAATGGTGTTTATGTGGTCACCACAGGTGAGTTCCTTCTGGCTAAGTCCTCTCATGGGGCTGCATTTAGGGTTTAGGATTGGAAAACACTGGGTCTGAAGGGATCTCAGCAGGACACCCTTCCCCTCCCTTTGGAATGTGGCTCATGGAGAAGCTCCTCGGCTGATGCAACTATTGCAAGGGTTGTGGGGTTTCATCTGCTATCAGTGCAGACAGGATGCCACAAGCATTGCAAAGCAGACCAAATTCATGCCAACGATCTACTGCACTGATGGGGAGTTTATGTTGGAATGTTTTTCATTTTTTCAAGGCTTAGTCTAGTGAAATGTAGTAGTGAAATGTCAAGAGCTGGCCTACAGCTGGTACGAGCATTCAGGATAGCTGTGGGTCACTAGCATATCTTACTACAGGGGCATGGAAAAAGCCCCTCTAGGACCCTGAATTTTCACAGCACTGCATGGTGAGGTCAGGCACCATATTCCCAGTGTGAGTCACTCTGATATGCCCTGCCCTTTTCTTACATAAGGTAACAACCACAGACACCTCCGGGCAAAGCTATGTCCTCTTCAGGGAGAGAGAATTAGATACATACTCCCTGGGGAATTCCTGTTGGTTGTTACAGCAGGAGTAGTAGAAAAGCTTCAACTACTCTGGGGATTACTCTTTGCCCCACTCTTTACTTCTGGGACCTCCTGCCTCTTCTGCTGCTTTCAGCTCACTTGATGTCTTGCTAGAAAAATCATTCCTCAAATACCCTTGTTCTCTTTCCAGTTTCCGTCGCATGCTACATCCTTTGTACTGTTTCCTTTTAGCCTTTGAATATCTGGCTGAAGAGGCAACTCAAGGAAATCCAAATGCTTTTCTCTGCTCTCTTCCTGTACCCTGAAGACAGCCCAGCTTCCTATACAAATCTTGTGTATCACACATTAAACCACTGCCTGCTCAAGGCAGGGTTTGTCTCTGTGCTCTCTCTCACGCTCTCTTTGCCCTGACTCTCTGGCAGGATCAGGACACGGTACAATAATAAAGATAGGGGGTGCTTGGTTACAGCCAGTAATTTTAAACTGGAACCAAGGGAGAGGAATTAGTACTTAAATTATTTAGGTTTGCAGTTGGTAACCACATACCCCGTTCTCTTTGTGGGGGGGAAAAAACCAAAACACAAAACCCAACCCTTTGTTCTCTAAGCAACATGGCAAAGTATGTTCTTACAAACGGTGACAAAACACGCGCGATGCCCCAACCGTCAGCCAAGGGGGAGGCAACATGCGAAATACAAAGATAAAACATCCCTGGGGAGAGAAAGTTGTTTCATTTTTTGAGGAGGGAGGAAGGCCTATGTCCAGGAAGACATGAGAGGCAGTTTTCTTCTCCTTATAAAGTTAAAAATAGTAATAGCAAAGTGGAGGCAAGATGAAAACTTTGGGGTCTGAAATCAGAAGAGCAGGGAGACCACATGGTCTTTGCAGAAACAGGCAAGACAGAAAACCTTTTAAAATGGTCATGACAGGAGATAAGGCCAAACAAAAACTGTGCTCCCTCCTTTCTGCCTCCTCCCAAACACCTCTCCCACAAATCCTGAGAGCTGAACCTCAGTTCTCTCAACTCAGTGCTAGAGACACAGGGTGTCTGTGGTGTCTGCGCTGGGCTGGGCCCCTTGTGTGCTACGAACAGCAAACGTACTGTACACCTCTCCTCCCTACGCCTCAGCCCCCGTGTCCCTCAGAGCGCTCTCCCTCCCAAACGCCATCCGCACCCTGCTGCTTCCACGGCAGACACGGGCGGGGTGGCGAGACCTGACATACGGTCCAAGCAATGCCTGATGTCTGCGCTACATTTGCTGAATTGAGGTCACGCTGGAAGGTGTCTCAGGGTTTACCACCCATCATGACATGGGAATATTAGCATATATATCATTTATGAAGTATGACACAATACCTATCTGTCAGTCAGCCCATCTTTCTACCTGTTTAGTCTGTCTAATCTACTTCAGCTATCTACGTTTCACTATCTCTATCAATCATCTATTGCTCCATATTATCTAATTTCTTCCTGTCTCTCTCTCATCTTTTTCACTCTAATCTTCCTTTCTCTAGCTATACTCCCCTCTCTCTCCCTATCATCCATCTATCCACTCGAAAATCTTTCCCCCCTCATCTCTCTAATCCCTGTTTTTAAAAATCTTTGTCCAATCTCTCTCCCACTCTCTCTTTCCCTCTCTTTAAAAAAAAAACCTCCCTGTCTCTCTCTCTCTCTTATTTCTACAGAATGCCAGGAAGCACACGGAAATGAATCCTGACATGTTTTGATGGCACTTCCAGTGAGCAGTCTATGTTCAAAGTGATCATTTCTGAGGAGACACTGTTCATCTTTTCTCCCTATTTCCAACAAAGAGATGGAGGAGAACAAAGGAGTGCCAGCCATCTCTCCGAAGGCCAGGGGGCTGCCACTCCAAGAAGCAACGGCCACCAAAGGACGCTGAGGCTGTCAGCATTCCCATCTTTTGGTGTCCCTGCTGTGAGCACAATTTAATCCTGGTCCTGCAGCATCGTACAGTAATGCTGCAGGGTACTCTGGCTGCCATTGCCAGTGTGGCCAGGAAAGCATGCAGATGCTGCTGGGAAAGCACACGATAATAATCAGGGCAGTGAAAGAGCAGTAATAGCCAATGACTGGACTTTTATGAAAGCCCAGATATTACTAAATATATTCTAACTGTTCACTCTCACAGCTCATAAAGACAGCAGCAGACCCAGATGGCTGTACAGGCTCCAGGTTTGGTGTCTGTCAGTCCTCCACTGGGACAGACTGAGTGGCACCAGGGAACAGCCCACAACCTATGGGTAGCAGTGGTGGAGATTTAGGAGGTGGTGCTCTGCCCACAGCCATAAATGACAGCTGAAAGCCTTGGCCCTCATTAGAGCTGGGTGAGCCACACCGGGGTTCGGCAGGGAGCAGGAATGAGGTATTTCTCAAAGTGCTGCCGACTGGCTCCTACGCCACCAGGCCTCGTCCTGCCTGTGTGCCTATTTATTCAATGCATTGGCCCAATTTATTTTGCCAAACAGAACACTTTTGGGGGACCATGCTATGCTACCCAGGGACTTCAACTCCAACCCAATGGGGTGAGCATCATCCTACTGTGGGGGGAAGCTCAGGTCCCAGGGCCCTGTCCCCTCACGGCCCTTGGCACACCCCTTGGCAGGGGTTAGACCTTCGGCATGGATCAAGCTGGTCCCTCTGCAGGCTCATACCTCCAAAGTCACCATAGTTCTCCAAATTGGGGCCTAGAGGTCTCCTAGAGGGACGCTTATTATGTTCTTTCCTAAAACTATTTTTGCTACTTTCATTATTTCCGTTAGTCAGTGCTAACATCTCACTCAAAATCCAAGCCTGCTCCCCTTAAAAATCCCCTCAGTAGTGCCAGGGAGAGCAGTCGGTTACTGACTGGTGGCCAAGGAGCACAGCTGGGCCACGCAAGAAGTGGCCCACCAAAGGCCACAGGCCAGCAGGATGTACGGCAGCATAGAAATGCGACACGGTGGTATTAATGATAATTATTCTCATTTATTATAATTATTGTTCAGTTTGAAAAAGGAGCCTGGAGCCAAGCATTACGCTAATTGGCACATTTTTTAGTTGTTGTTCTTTTAGTTCTGAAAACAAACTGGGGTTTAGTATTCCTTTTTGTTCAATTGTTTGCTCTGTTTGGTCTTTTGTTTGTTTTTTCTTTCGTTCATTCCATCACATTGAAAAAGGAAGAAAAGAACCTGTTTTCCCCCCTCTTTTGTTTTAACTCACTCGGTAAGTCTGGACTCCTCGGATGAACGTAACGTTGCACACACACACACTTGGAGAAGAGAGAGAGGAGAGAGAGAGAGAGAGCGCTCGCAGTGGGCAGACAGACACACGCACGCGCCAGGTCAAAGAACTCTGATACAGTGCAAGAATTTTCCCAAAATGATTGGATCATCATTACCAAAAACTTGCCATAACAACACCAAGAAACAAAGAAATGTTTAAGCCACACTGTTTGACTGGGATTTTTCCTGCTTTTTTTTTTTTCTTTAAATGTTTGCCACACAGAGAGAAAAAGGGTTTAAGTGGTAATGGGAGAGGGACAGACAGGCTCACAGGTGTGAGCAGGAAGTGGGGAGATCGAGATTGGGGTGGGAAGGAAGGATAGAGGATAGGGGGAGGGAGGGAGGGGCAATGGGGAGTCATTTCTTAATGTTCAGGCATTTTCTTGGTCCGCCTTGCTCTCTTCTTCTTTCACCTCTTCCTGCTGGGCACTTTCAGTAGGTTTGGTTTCTTCTACAGCATCTAGTGGGGAAAGAGATGGTCCAGCGTTAGTCAGCCATGATCTAGAGCATCCAGAATGCGCACACAGCCTGATGGACTGCACGACTTGAGGCTTGTCCCTCCCCAAAGTGACCCAGGGCTTAAAGTCCCTGGAATTTCTGCAGCATGGAAAGAACATGCTAAGGTTCAGTCCAGCAGGCAAACATGTAGCTCTCACAAAACACCTTCAGCCAGAAAGCATGAGCCACTGGAAGGAGCTGCTCTGCTCGCTGCTGATGTGCCAGACAACCACAGTTCATTTCATTAGGGGCACTGATTAGACTCTTGGCTTATCAACTGGGTCACACAGCCTTTTACAGAACCCACCAGCTGTACCAACCACTGTTGAATTTTTGTCCCCCAATTTCAGCTATAGATCCTCCCAGCCGAGACTTAAAGAGGTCACAAAGAAAAAACCCTATACACACTTGAAGCCTGAAAGACCCAGAGCGAAAAAATTTATAACTTGTAACTGAAACTTCTCTCACACTGAACAGAGATCTAGAGAAATGTCTCTAGCCTTCAAGAATGGGAGCCTTCATCCAGAGGCTGCCACATCTCTCCAGTTTTCCGGTCTCTCCTTTCAAAAGCAAAGCTGCCCTGGGGGGAAGCAGTGAGTACAACTGGAGGCTGGGTCTGCCTGAGAGCCAGACACCTTGTTCTGACACACCATTCACATGAGAAGTTAAAACTAGTGCTAGGAGCTATCCCACAATGAACTAGACAGAGGATCAGAACCCAGGGGAAGGCAGAGGCAGCCAGGAGGAACAAGGCAAACAAAAAGAATGCCCCTCAAGCTGGAGTGATCTCACTGCTGTGTTCATCCAGCCCATGCCTCCTTCACTGCAGCAGGATGGATTTAATTGTCTCCAAGTTTTTACTGCCTGACTCTCATCAGGGTACACTAACATGTCCCGCGCCTCTTTCAGAAACAGTGCATGCACCGTTTGGATTGCTTTTTACAGGACAAGGTGGTGTTTGACCCAGGGCTGCAGGGCTGTAAGACAGAATAATGCAAAAGGGTCTTAGTGCACTGTAGTGACCGGCCTGCTCCCTTGCCATCTCTCCCTTTTTCTCACTGGTTCCCACACCCACATAGCCCGTGGAGAGGTTAAGCAAGCAGCAATTCAGACTTGGGATAAAGAACAGGGAAAAGAAACAAGCACTGAAGGGCTGGATGGTGTGGGACAGACCACATGTCATTGGTATGACACACACCTCAGGGATGGCACTCAACATGCCTCTGCAGCATCATTGTACCCACAGCGGTCATTCAGAGAGCACTCTGGGGTCCCTGCACAGTTCCTGGCTTCTCTGATGGGCTATCAAAGCACATTGTACCAGTAAATAAAATGAGCTAAGGCCAGCTGGCACCACACAGCTCATGTCCATATGCATAAACTCTTCTTCTCCAGAACAGGATAGCTGTGTCTGGGACCTGTCTGAAGCAAAGCTACTCAGTGTACACAAAAATCACACCAGGGCCTGTGCTGTCAGCCTAACAATGCAGATGTTCACTTGCCAGCGTTTAGTTTGTGAGGATTAGCATCCTCGTACCCATGGTTAATGAGAACGCTAACGGGGATGTGAAAGTTTCCTTACTGACACCATTCATGCATTTTGGCGTGGTCCATTTGATGCCATCAGATGGCAGACTTGTATCTGCTTCCAATACTGGCAGTAGGTGCTACATTCCTGCTTCCCTCTCCCTCTCAGCTCTTTAGCCTGGGTTTTAAATATGTTCCTAAGCACCACTTCCTTATGAATCACCTTTAAGTTGTGTGCAACTTCCCATTCTGAATCATCTTCATTAAAGGCTCTGCTTCTGGACCTTCAAATGCTTTTTATCTTAGTAAATTCTGACTGCTGACTTCCCAAAAGGAAAAATTTCTGTGAGAACATCCCCATGGCCTCAGCCACTGTATCTGCAAACCCCCTGTCAGCAAAAACATCTGTGGACATTCCTTCCCTTGATACTGAACAGCTAAGCAGGATGCTATTCAAGGACTCCATCTATATCTGCTACAGCTACCACCACAGACCAGAGACAAAACAGGCTACTGATTAAAATAGGATGGTAACAAGTATCATTGCAAGGCAAAGCTTGGCCTACTTTTTTTTAATTTTCCTGAATGACTTGATCACTGGGAGGGAGGAGAGTCCCTTTAATGCTGCTCTTCAAGGCATTCATAGCGGGAGACACGTTGAACTACGAAGCTGAGAGTAGAATCCCAGTGTGCAACCATCTACCCCTGAACTTGAGTGAAAAGACTATTGTTAGTCAGCAGCAAAGTCTGATTTCTTATGAGGCACTGACAGATCCTAGTAAGGCAGAACTTCTGGGGTTTTCTCCTCACATAAATGGAAGATGAGTGAAAGAACAGCAAAGACACGTAACATGGCTTCAGGAGCGCAAATCCTGACACTGCTTTTCATTGTGTTTAAAGCTTTTTGTGTCTTCCTACCAAAAGTATGCACAGATTTCAGCTGGCAGTCCCACAGCCCCTTCAGGACAGCACAACAGACGGGCCCGTAATACAGCAAGCACAGGGACAGACAGACACTGGGGGGTCCTGCACATCTGCTGTGCTACCGAGTCACACAGATGCCCTGTTAATCAGCAGCTGAAAGTGGGGTCCAGCTCCTACCGTGGTGGGCTCTTGACAGCACTCCAGGAAGGATGGGCAGGAAATCTGCTCACACTCAAAGTGGGGGAGCTGGCAATCTCAGTGACGTTGGTTAGCTCGCAGCGTTCCCATGCTGTCCTTGCTCTTAGGATAAGCAGGCAAGTTGAAACACAATTTTCTTCCATGTTTCATTCCCTGTTAGCTCACCACAGTGGCAAATCTAATTTCTAGGGAGTGCCCGTGGCGCCTAGAGATCCCTGGCTGGTAGAGGAACTGCACAGAGGTGCCTCACTGTCCCCATTAATGTTCTCTGGGGAGCAGATAGTGGCAGGCTGATGACTCTCTGCTGAAGCAGGCCAGATTTCTGGCAGGCCGTGCACTGATTTCTGGCATGGATGAAATAGGCTGGACTAAGCGGGGTCATGGAGCAGCAGGAACAATTTAAGGTCACTTCATCACACATTCAAGTCAATGGAGAGGAATCATACAACCCAAATGCTGGACTGTGCATATCCCAAGTATAAACAAGAAGTCTGGCTTTTTGATTAAGAATTATCACACAAAATTCAGTGAATCACTCTCCCTCTTCTCTCTTGCATGATATGGAAGCAGTAAGGGGAAGCGCTCTGTGTACTGCTACACCCTGCTAAGCTATGTCTTATTTCCTAGCAGCTTTAGCAGGGTTTCATTGGTCTTTGGGATGAGGGAAAAGAAGCAACCTGGTGTTATTATGTAGTAATGAACTTTAGCAAGAAGCAATATCACGAAGGAAAAAAAATTCAGCACAAAAAAATAAATTTCAAGCTGTGGCACTGCTAAACCACAGCAGTAAAAAGATGAGGATTTGCTCTGTACAGTGGGAGCAATGCATCACAGCCCCAGTGACATCAGGGCCAGTTAACAGCAGTTTCTGTTTCACGAGGAGAGGTGAGGCAGTTTATCTGACTCACAAGTTTGTTTGATGCAGGCTATTTCTGCAGCATGTTTTCTGGGCTTTCTTCAGCCTTGTTTTCAGTGTCTGAGCAAAGGAGGGCAAAGTATCCCCAGGGAGATGAGTAGATAGCTATCCTGGGGATTCCATACAGCAGAGAGGGTATTTCTTACATTGCTTTTTACCCAGTGCCCAGTCTTGATTTTCCACTTCTCTGAACTCTGGGCTATCACACCTGTGGGTTTGTAGTGGACAGGTACCATTATACAGACAGAACTGCACAGTTTTAGCATTTTACATCCACTTTGCTCTTTGTTGCAAAGGTGACAAAAAGGTGGTTGAGAATTCAGGCCGTCCACTGCTTGAGGAACAAAAGCATTTAATCCTGGGTAGCCAAACTTCCACCTATCTAAAGCTGCCTCCATTCTGAACATGCCAGCACTGTGAGATCTCCTCCTGCATGATCAGAGGAGCAGTCCACTTGCAAGGGACAGAACAAGCAGGAAGCAGTGAGCTGTTTCTTCAGGTGGGCCTGGACTGGGGCAGCATGGATGTGCACGTGGTGACATCATGACACAAGAAAGCTGAAGTCGGAGTGGACGGACAACTCACCTAACTCCAGACATCTACAGAGAGACATCTGCAGCTAATCTTCTCACCCTCTCCTTCCTTCCTATATAGTGGGAATAAATAGGACATTTCTAGGGCTCTATTAACCTGTCTTACTTAGATGCCTACTTTAGGACAAGTTTCAGCCTGGGAATACCTACATCTGCAGCAAGCCAAGGTGGGGACATTCACATTTATTCTGGGGCCCTCCAGCTACAAAGCAAAAAGAAAGACCCAAACTCACAAAATGACAGTGGAGGAAAGAGAACAGGAGGGGAGGCAGAGCTGTAATATAAAGCAAAAAAAAATTGAGGGGGGGCCAAAACCAAATTCAGTCCTGAAGGAAAAAGCAAGAATGGCTAGGTCAGAAAGCTGAAAAGATCACCTCAAACCAACAACAAAACCAATCTAGTCTGTGCTTACAATCACCACCCCTACAGTTCTTTCAATGCACACCAGTCACCACTTGCACAATTCGTGGTTACTCTAGTCCTGTGGTCTCATCCTTCCAGCTTTGAGATTTTAGTTTGCTTTTTTATTTCAGTCTTTGGAAATCTGTGCTGCAGTTCAGATCATCTTATAGCATAGGATAATTTTGCCAAAAAGACAGGCATCTGTGAGCTGAGCTGCCGCTGTTCTCACTTCCATTTAGCACTCTGGATGGTGCAGTCAAGTTGAGAAACCTTTTGGGCAGCCTTGGACAAACATTAAGCCATTCCTGCAGAATTGTTTAAGGGTAGAGCTGCTCAGTGGGAGAGGCCGATGTGCGTTTGCTTCCCAGCTGAAGGGCCTGTGTCTAAGACAGGCTTCATACCTACAGCTCCACCTGGCACCAGCTGGGGAACAGCCTTACCCGCGCAAGAGTAACAGTATGGAAGTGAGATATAGAGCCTTGCTGCAACAGGGTCCAAGAGAGCTCCTGCTCCTCAGCACTCCATTTATTTCCTGGAAAGGGTGAGAGTCATGTCTGCGAGCCCTGCTGGGGAGCAAACGCCTGGAACATATGCAGCTCTGGTTTCTGTGAAGCTGAAGCAGGCACGCAAGCAGCAGTTCTGCTGGATGGTGGCACTTCCAGCTGCCTTTCCTACGCTGTGCTCTAATGGCTGAGCGTGCAGGCTCCTCTCCAAGTCTCTCCACTGCCCTACATTAGTGAAATTAGGTTGAGTGGATTTCCGGGTAAAACACTGTCTCTTGGGACCTGCCCAGCTCCCGTCTGACTTGCCAAGATTAATCAAATCAGAGCAGACATCAGCTTATGACCACAGTAGCAGCAACCTCTCTGATGATCATTTCTTTTGTGGCTGGTGGCTTGGGTTTTGTTTTCCTTTTTGTCTCTATTCCACTGCAGATCTTTAAATTACCACAGCCAATGCCAAGAGAAGAGAAATTGCATAACACTCTGGGATTCTAATACAGATGCAGAGATTTTGCTTTTGCTACTTTCTCACTGTTTGCATAATTATTGCTGATATTGATTGTGCAGCTAGAACTCTCCTGTGCATTCATGCTGAAGTACTGCCCAGATCTACTCAGACACTGCTCTCTCTAGCATTTGTCGTGCTTCCTCCTTTCTCTGTCCTTTGCCAGCTACAGCTTGGGCAGAGATGGAACTGAAAACCTGTTCCTCATCCGGTTGTCACTCTTCTCCCAAATATTAATCTGGACGTTTCTGCCCTGTTATTAGCAGAGCTCATATGACCTGGAGATGACTCTACTTAGAATTTTTTTTTTTGAGGGTAAGGACCACTGGAAAGCCTCATTTAAAATCCCTGCCCTGAGCATCTCCTAGTTTTAATGACATTTGGATCCAGATTTGGATCCAGGCTTCACAGCTTGATTCATCTGTCCCGATCCATCTGTCCTTCTAGCCAGCCAGAAGTCTATTCCAGGCAGACGATGGTAGGTCTGAGACTGCTGAAACAAGACACACTTCAGGTTCAGAGCTGTTGCTTACACAATTCTCTCTCTGATCCATGTTAGCCCATTGCAGTCAGCTCTATGATGCATCATACGCAGAGCTAAAATCCTCCACCCTCCCGACTTGCTGCTTCTGAAAACTGGTAGACTTATGCTGCCCCAGCTAAACACTGAGAAATGAAGGAATTGGGTATTTCAGGTAAGTGGCTGTGTCTGGTCCAGGATATTGACTGGTATGATTTCTCCCAAATCCCTGGTGAATCCCTCACTCTGTACAGACAGACCCATGGTACTGATTCCGGTGAGCCCTGGGGGTCCCGGCGAGCACATGGCACCTGGGAGATCTGCAAACCCTTGGCAAACCCTGTAACAAGGTGAGGGGGAGGAATGTCCCCAGTGCAAGCAGCAGCCAGGAGGTCCAGGGAAGTTGCCCAGTAATTACTGGAAGGAAGCAAGCAAGTCAGCCTGTTAAGGTTGAACCAATAAGGTTAATATGGCCCCAATACGTGGTACCTTGGGCCTCCTATTCCTGTACCACCTCATCTTTTTCCAGAACCATCTAAGAATGGTTCAACTGCCCCAGCAGTGAGAAAAAAAAAACCCAACAACTTCTTCAAGTCTCATGGCTGGTAACTTCAGTCCAAGTTTGGACAGCTGCCTCTTTTTCTGATCCTGCTAAATCCTCAGAGGACAGCCAGACCCAGTTCTGTCACCCCAGCTGCCTTTGCACTTTGTCAGGCTCAAGAGCCAGTGGCTTAGAGATTTCCACTCCTTCTCATCCCACCCCATGCCTTTCCTCCTCCAGCACCACCATGGAAATCCAAGCCTGCATTGACATCCATGTGTGCAGTAGATGGAAAGTGAGGGAATGGTGGGAGAGATGCTCAGGGTGTGCGGCAGTGGGGAGGGGGTGTCAAGGGGAGTCAGGCTCACAGCTCCATTGCAAAGCATCTTTCACAGTGTCTAGACACCAGCTGCCGGGTTGCCACGGAAACTCCCCAACTCTGGCTGAGGGAGGGAGCATTGAGGTCTCCAGAGAAATGGGAGTGATGGAGGAAGAGGGTGGGGAGGGAAAAGGGAGGATGTTCCTTGTCAATGTGAGGTGTTAACCCTGTTACAGCTACGTTTGCAAATATTCTTCCATCCTGGAGAACGAGAAAGAAGCAGCTCTCCTTCTTTCTTCCACTGCTGCTTCTTTCCCATATCCATGGATGCAGCCAGACATGGAGGCTGAGAAAAACGACGTGCCTACTGCTGACTGTTCATTGATCGCTGCCTATTACCAGCACTTTTGTCCCAAACTTCCTGTGTACTGTACCCATAACTGGGCAATTTCAATCCAGCTAGAACTGGAAGAAGCCTACCAGAGTGGTTAGGTTTTCATACAGCAAGATATCCTTTAGCAAGGCCAGTCCCTTGGGCACTGCCACAGCTACAAGCAAAGGCAGCTCCAGGGAGGACAGGATGCTCCCACCTGGCAGCAGTGTGATCTGTCACGGTGCTTCTGTGGAGATGCTTTGTCGCACCAGAAAGTGGTGGGCAGGTGGGAGGCTCTGTAGTACAGCGGCCAAAGGCAAAGTAAAAGAGCTTTTTGGGATGAGAGTGCCTTGGAGGTAGATATTTTACACTGGCATAGAGTGGCCTCCTGGCAAACAGCATCAAAGGTGCTGTGACCTCAGAGCTGTTGTGACCTCAACAGACCTCTACCAAGGTTCCATGGTCTTCACAGCCAGGGAGCTTGAAGGGGAAGTGACTTGTGCAGGGTCTCCCCAGCCATCAGCCGGGATCAGAGTTGATCCGATGAGCCATCAGGTGCTCAGCTGTCCTGATGAACCAGAAAGGCTCCCTCTAGGAGCGGTTCCAAGCTACCAGTCCCTCTATCTCCTGTGTTCATTACTTCACCTGAGGAAAACCTTACGAAAAAGTACCCATAACTTGTTGTTTACTCTTCTTCTCTCCTGCCCATGTTGATTTCACATAGATCCTGCAGACCAGAAAGGGTACTTTTTAATTCCTTCAATAGCTTATGATTCAAAGAGCTTGAATATAGAGGTTTTAACTTCCTTCCAGCTGTAGAATGTAATGGTTGACGGCTGTTCTTGGAATATGTGTTGGAAAACAGGATGTCCTCATCTCATGCAACAGCATTCTTTTGTGTCACCCATCATTTCTCTCTTGCTGGTTAAGTTCTGGAGGATGGTTTAGAAATAGATGGCATGTCAGGGGACAGAAGAGCAAGGTCTTTCTAAAACACATCCCTTTATTCTTTAGCTTCTTTAGAGCAATTGCCCTGTGAGATTACAGGGGAAAAATCAGAGGAAAGATAAGAAGAAATGGAAATACCCTGAATAGATATATGCCAATAGAACCTTATTGAAGTGACAGATAGTGATTGTTCTACAGCCAGGACATTCCTAGCAAAGTAATTAATTCAGGGAATGAAGCTTACAGCACTTTGGGGATGGAGGTTTGAATTTGGAGAGGCCAAGCAGATGCACAGAGAATAGCACAGCAAGTGACAGAAGCTTGACAGACAAATCAGGTCCTCAGAGGTCTGCCCATCTCACAGCTCTGCTGAGCAGCCTGGCAATGGTGGTAGGAGCAGTAAGGGGATAAAAATGAACCTGAAACTGTGGCAGACTGCTGGCATTCATGCACTACTGATCCTGAAATAAAGAGGGTTAAGAAGAGGAAGGAAACGTGCAGAGTGGTAGAGCCTTTGGGTTCTCCATCTACAGCTCCCACCGCCTCACACAGGACTGGCTGTGAAGCTGTTCTCCTCCCCTTCCCCAGCAAAACTGGCTGGGGAAAAGAAACTAAAGGAGGAAATCTTCTGTAATTGCGGCAAAATGGTCTAGAAATTCCTTCAGTGCATCCAGAATTAATGTGCTGCTCCTCCCCTTGTACTCCTCCCCCTTCAGCTGTCAGTGGCAGGAAAACAAATTGCTGCAGCCCTTACTACAAACCACGTGCCCGCCTCCCTTCCCCCAGCCCAAAAGACATGTGCCATTCATACGCTGCCTGACTGCTGGTCTCCATTATTAAAGCCTAGAAGACTGATAAATTGGGGATTCATGGAGCCTGCAAGCCTCCAACAACCACATTGCCATGGAAACCAGAGGCAGCCTCCATCTCCAGCAGAAATGATATTGATCTAGCTGAAGGCAGGGAATTACAATCAAGGAGAGGATATAAAATGTCTCTTTTTCTTCCCTTTGCCATCCTCCCATTTCGAGTTTAAATGAAGGAGAAATTTCATTTGGAGATCATTAGTTTGTTTCCGTCCATCATCATACACCAAGGCTCTGCAAATTGGATGCTAAAATTAATTAAATGTCTGTTGTCAGGCTTTCCACAGCCATCTCCTTGATAACTGTTCCCAGCAGTTGCAACGTCAACAACGCCAGCTCTTTGCATCAAAGAAATTACTAATATTTCTCAAACGCACAGCTGGTGCACACCCATAGAATCCCAACGTGTTTTGTGCAGGATGAGCACTGAAACACAGGCACTGCTCTCTAGAAGGCAGTTCAGGCTTCATGCTGTACCCAAGGAAACTCCTGGGAGCCTTTGCTTTTCATTTCATCAGGAGGAAGCTTGAGAGCCCAGACACAGGAAGAGGCATTTTGAACTACAAACACTTGTGGGAAAAACCCCATTTCGAGACATCACAGTGGCATTGCTGGTGCAGAGAAATTCTCCCCTCTTCTTGAAATCCCTTGCCTGGGACTGCTTAAAAACTGCCTTTCCAAGCATGGAAAGATAAGCAGTCACAGCACCTGTCCTGCAAAACTGGGTGGGCAGCTGGACACTTTCCCCGGAATATACAAAGGCCAGATCCTCCTGGTTTGACTTAAGGTGAGAGGTTGGGCTGTGTAATCATCCCTTCTGCCCCAAAAAATCTCTGTGACCAGAGGTATGGTGATGTTTGTCCAGTAAGTGGTGAGCTCCAGGGGAAAGGAGTGTAGGGCAGCCCTGAGCCTGGCACTGGCCATTTTCAGAGCCAAGCTGTACAGCAGGAAGGAGGGAAGGAAGGAACTGCCTGGAAAACCTCTCATGAGTGCTCTTACTGCCAGCACCAGTCTTCTCTGTGAAGGTGGCAGCAGCTTGCATCAGTAATTCTGATTTTAATTCAAATTTGGCAAGCTCTGTTTTACTTTATTTTTTAACCAGTTTTTAGAGCCATTTCTCCCAGTTGGAGAGGTGCTATTGAGTCTCTGAACTCTGCGAGTGCTGCGCCAAGCGAACCGATGCAGCTGTCCCACAGTAGCCATCTCGGTTTAATTGGCTTTTCACAATAACAATTCCATCAGGCAGATAATGAATTCGGCCATGACACGAGGGCACTCGGTGGGACAGCTGCAAATGCTGGGGAGACCACCTAGGGGCACAGCCAGGCAGCCCCATGCCCTGTGCACAGCCAGCTGTGCCATGGCCAGGATGCCCCACCTCTCTAGAGCACCAGGAACGTCTGCGTTGTCAACAGCTCCTCAGTACTTTCCACTATGGTGGAAAAAAGTACCCTTATAAGGAGCTAAGACAGCCCTTTGCTGAGCTAGTCTTCAATGACGAGGCTTCTTTTCCTCATCAAAGGGCATTTTCCTTGGCCCTGACTCAGCTGTGGGGCCAAGCAGTAGCTGCTCCTCCACTGTCTCATGTGCAGCCAAAGGCTGCCCTGAAGCCCAGCTTTGCACAGGTCCACAGAGGCTGCCAGTTACCACAGCTTCCACGTGCAGAGTTTGTAAGCTTTTGGCCAAGGCGGAGCAGCCCAAAATTTTGGCTTGAGCACCATTCTGACAATAGGGGTCATAAGAAGAAGAGGGCCTGATAGGAGGCATGAACTCATCAGGCCTGAGCTGCTCTGAAATTGCTCTGAAATTGCTCTGAAATTGCACTGAGGCATAGGAAGCGGCACCCCACTATTTTGTGCTCTTATTGTCTCCTCCTGCTGATTTTATTTGCTATAAAGGTCCTTGGCTCGGGTCTTGCCTGCTGGTCACAGAATGATGTTGTGAGGTATCCGCTAGAATGAACACGTCTCTCTTACTCTTCCTCTTCTGTTGGAGTTGTTCCACTTCCATAAACCATTAAATATTTATTGGGCCAGAGGAAAACATTGCCTCTGTAGACAAGTGGTGAGGGCACTCATCTGGAATAGGGGAGACCAAATGCCACATCCTGGCTCCAGCAAACAATAAATCATTTATACAAAGTGGAATAGCTCCAGCAGGAGGGATCAGGGGAAAATTTGTCCAGCAGCCCAATGGCTTGCTTGCAAAGCTCACTGGATTTCGGCTTCCTAGCATAAGGCCCACCCTGTCTTCTGTCCCACTCAGGGAGGACCTGACCCTCACATGCTAGCTACCCTAAAAGCAGGCAAAGGTTTTCTTACTACTTTAATCTACAAATCCCGTAATTCCTGGTAGTAGTATATATTATGTTTGGGTTTGAATAATTAAAGGGTTCTTCAATGAAAAAAAGATTATCACAGAAAAATTCCAGTCCAGCAGGACTCAGAAGCCCTGAATGGTTGTGGTTTAAACTGCAATCAGTCTTAACTCCTCTCTTTGGGAGGACCATGTCTTTGTGTTTTGCTAGAAATGAGGCCAAGAAGTAGTTGCATGCTACATCAGTTAGGAGTGTCTGGAATCTTCTCCTTCTTCCCTGATGTAAAAATCAGTGACTCCGTCCGTCTGTCTTGTAGTCATTTGGATGACTATGAAAAAGGTTTCTATCTTGAGGCACAAAACCCCGTTTTCTTTCTCATTTTCTGTCTCTTCGTTGAGTGCAGTGAACAGTGCTGGATTAGAGTCTCTGGAGACCAAAGTCTGGTGCTCAGCAGCAGTGCTGTGCATTTCTTCCCCCTGCCTTCCTGGTGGGCCTCAGCTGTGTTTGGGAGAGGTTATGTCATGGACAAGAGGTCAAGTTTAGTCCAAATAGGCACCATGCTTGGCCAGACTGGTAAGTCTCCCAACAAAGGCTTGGCAATAGTGCTGGGATGGCTTTGTGGCAACGTACCTTCAACCCCAAAGACAAGCTTAAAGGCAGGTGCCAAACCTGTTTGCACTGCTGAAGCATCTTCCTAACACCCACCAGTGCCATTGCTTGCAAACCTGCAGCCCCTTGAAAGCCCATGCTGAACATTAGGAGCTGCTCCATGGGACAGTGCAGGACTGAGCAGGAGTGGTACAGAGTTCCAAGATCAAGGTGACACTCATGCCTCCTCACTGTTTGGCAATAAAGAAGTTACTTCCTTTCACCACCTGGATCCACCAGGTTGAATAAGGGACTGTGAATGCAGACAAAGGGCCAGACAGAACTGCTGCTCCTATGAACTGTAGCAGCCTTACTGAAGATAAATATGGGGATCCCCCCCCGAGTGTGAGGGATTTCCATCCGCTCTGACAACAGGGGAAAGCAGAGGACCAATGTTACAAGACTGTGCTGAGTGCCTTCCAGGGGGAGAAACGTTGATACCATTTGTAAGCAGATCTTAGATTAAGATAGACTCCTTGAACTCACAAATGTTTCTGAAGGGGGTCAGACCCAGTCACACAGTTTGGTCTCCTGTGGCATATCCTTCATTTCAGCCCGATGACTGGAGGCTATTCTGAATTGCTTGTGACACTAAGGCTGAAATCACGGGTGAAATCCTAGCCTTACGTAAGCAGGATAGGTAACACGGGATGTCTAAACTGGAATACATACTCTTTCTTTTTTCTACGTCCACACCCAGTAAGGAAATGGAGTCCCACATTCATTTGAAAACTAGGCAGTTATGGACTTAGTCCACACAAGCTTGTATTCACACCTCCCTGTTAGAGGCTTGTGTAATTTCCAAATCAGTGTGTGCCACAAGCTTTTAAGAACATCAAAGAGGTTTTTAAAAGTACTTGCCACTGCCCCAACTTTAAATTACTTTTACTTTATTCTGTCTTCCATCTCTTCAAGTGGTTATCAAGTAAAGTCTTTGAAACATTTTTCACAGCTGCTAAGACAGTTTTGTCAAAGTCAGCAGCACTGGGGAATGCTCCTGCATAATGGTCACCGTTCTTGTTCCTGCTCTCCTATCCCTGTCCCTGTACCTGCAACACATTATCAGCTATGGTTCTGTACCACTGCACCCACTTCAGCATTGGGATTTGGATGCTCTTCCAAATGTCAGAGAGATTTTCTTCTTCATTAAGCCCTGTAGGTTACAGGTAATGTCCGGTTATCATTACTTGCATTACCAATTACTGTGTTTTGCTGAGGGAAGATGGAGAGGTTGAATAGTGTTTTTCACCTTCTGCTTTCTTTCATAATGAAAAGAGGACGCATTTGCTATTGCCTCAAGGTACAGCTGGGAAGTCTCTCGTTCTTTGAACACTGGATAATTGGGACCTTATGACCTTTATCTAAGACTTATTTGCATGAAGCATTGAGTCTCGCTTTTCTGGTCATTAGGGGAACAGCATTTTCCTTTACATCTCTGGACCCTGTCCAGCTTTCCATAGTTCTTTTCCTGACTACACTACAGCCTGGCTAAGGGCAGGTGTCCAAGGTGGACTCCTGACTGCCAGGACTTCAGCTGAGATTTTTCCGCTCTGTTCCAGTGTCCCATGCTGACACTGATGTAGCTAAGGACACAGAAAGAAAAAAGAAACATTTGCACAGATCAAATTCACATTTGGTGATGATATAACCGAGGTTCTTTGCATGGTACAGGCCATTAGAGCTAAAGGATATGTAAAAGGAGCCTTTGGCAGGGAATACAGAACTAGGAAAGAAGTCACAGTTCTAGTAACCTGCAAAACCAGACTGGACTCTTCTTCAAAAAATAGCAAAACACACAATAGCAGTAGTCTTCATCATTTGGGCTTCTCACACACATTATTTTTAATATCTCCTCTATTTTCTGCCTGAAAGACATCCAGAGAGGAAAGCTAGGAAATGAGGAAGCCCATCTTTAAATCAAGCTTGCAGCATGAATGTAGTCTTGGGAAATATTGTGCCTAAGACCTGTTCAAATTGAGCTTGTGTAATATGGTCTTTCACAGGTCTATTGGAGGTCCAGAACTGGAGGCGGAAACTATCCCACAGAGCTGATGCCAGTGGCTTGACTTGTAAGCCCTCTGTCACTGCTTACATTTTCCTTGGTTCTCTTGGCCACGGCCCAGCCTCACAGATCAACATATGGCTAAATAAAATATTTCAGTAGTGTCTTTACAAAAAGAGTCATTGCAGTCATCAGTTTTCATTGGGTAGTCTGCAAAAAGCAAAGAGGTTGGTGTGCATAAGGACTGGGATGAGGAAAAAAAGAGAAGAAATAATGCCTTTCTGGAAATTAGTGTATAAAATTACAGCCTTTTTTTGGACTAATGTGAAGACTATCTGTCATTCTATCCCATAAAATAGATTTGCAAATTTAAAGGGAGTTCAGAGAAAAGCAACAGAGTTCCTAAAAAGCATGGGAATAATTTCATATAAAAAGCAGTTGAAAGCACTGCTCGTGTTTTCTTCAAGAAAGAAATGAACAGCAAGGGCTATGATACTCTGCCCTCTGTGCATAAATGCATACTGTATGATGCTATACACCATAATCAAAGGCATGAAGTAGGGCTATTACAAGCTTTTGCTATTTCTGTGACATAGCACAAGTACAGAAAGATATTTAAGGCAGTGGTAACCAATTTGTCACCGAACTTTATGGCCATTGTACAGCTGGCTGGAGTTGGGAAAGCTGTTGATGCCCAGTCAATCAGATATTTTGTGTGCATACACATCCCCCCCATATATACACACATATATATATATATATATATGTCGTATAGCACTACAGTTATATTAGCATCAAAAGAGAGAACACATCGTGCTTTACCTGTTAAACCAAATCTTAGACAGTAGAAGACAGGGATGAATCCCAGTAGTAGAGAAGCTGCTTACCCTAGATCTGCCCATAGCAGTGCTTCATGCTAGCTACCGCAAGAAGTACAATAAATGGATATTAGTTCTGGCCTGGCTTGGCAATTTCTATGTTCCCCTACCAGTTATTTGCATGGATCCTTGTGAGTGCAACTTCACCTTGCAAGAGTCCATGAAATTTCTGCAGAGACTGGAAGCGATCACTGCACTGACATTGATAATCCAGTATTAATGCACCTATTAAATAGCTCTTGAGAAATGTCTAACTAATCTGACTGTTCTGACCTGGTGAACTTTCCAAATCCTCTTCTTCTGCGTGTAGCAGTCATCTATACCACAGAGTCAGTACTTCTACTTTTAAATTTCATCTCCCTGGAGCTGTAAATGCCAGCTGATACTCTGCAAGCTTATATCTATCTGAAAAGTCCAGCCTACTGGATCCTAGTGTAAAGAGATGACACTGGCAGTGGTGCAGAGCACTTCTGGCTGCTACAGCAAACAGTCATCACTTAAATTTCATTGTCTGTCTGTCCAGACTGTCCACAGGTCTGTTATTTGAGCCCTTCTCAGCAGAAATTTTGTTTATCATTTATGACAGAAAGACTTCCTCCCACAGAGCATTTTCTGAAGTTGATCTGAATGCAGATGCAGCGGGCCACTGTGGAAAACATTGTAATGAGAGTGATTTAGAGCAAAATCTAGGTGGAGTTCAACCACTGGTCTTGGCTGTAGAGAGCCACGTGTTAGCGTGAGCAACCACTGTACAACCTGGCAAACACTGTGACACTGGCAGGCACTGCCTTAGACAATGTCCCCTCTATGTGTGGTTTGGAAGAGCAACAGCTGTAGCTGCCAACGCCAGAAGTGGTGAAAGATTGCTGTCACCTTTCCTATAATTTGCAGCCTTCACAAAATAAGCCAGTCAACCAGCCTTGAGTGTCCATGCATTTCTTGCTGAGGTCCCGAAAGAACTGGTACCCCTTAGGTATGAAGGAGTGGTTACCCTGCTCTCCTCAAGGGGCCTTTTACAGAGTCAGCCCACACCTTGTCATCAGTAAATATGCTTAATGTCACCTATGATTTTATTAAAAGAGGTCAAGTACTGCTTCACCACCAGCCCACTAGTGCAGTTCCCATCTCTACAGGGCAAGCTGCATCTCATTAGGAAACAGCAGACCTGGCACGCATAGGACAAGAGACAGTATTTCCCTGCAATAGAGGAGGAAATCCTGCACCTGTGTCAGGTCGTGTGTAGGAAAATTGTGGCATTCCACTTTTCTCACCCTGCCCCTCACATGGCAATTTGCACCAATGCAAACCCAGCTATGCAATATGCAGGAGATGTTTATACCCATGTAGACACAATGCAAAGATTAAAAATTTCAGAGCAACTGAGGACTAGACACATACTTTGTACTTCAGCATGCGTCAGGTAACCTAAACAGCATTTATAGTCTTACTTTGTTGCCGGAGCAGTACTACAGACAAGAAAATGCTTCCATGCTTGCTTAGAGTTGTTCCCTCTGGGGCAGTCACGGGAAGACTACTGTATTTGCATTGCTTTCCTTGGCTGCCAGGTGTAGTAGCAGAGATAAGCTCCCTTGAAACAGGAATGGCAGTGAGGTTGTTCTGCCTCATGCCAGCTACTCATGGGCCAAGACTGAAATTCCAAGTCACGCAGCTGCAATCCTCTTGCATAGAGCAGGTTGCACGTTCCGGCTGGTACAAGACAATAGACAGTCTCTCTTTCCAAATCTTTATACAGCCAGAGCTCCCAAAGTGCAGCAAGTATTGTCCTTCCATCAATATGGGGATTGAACTGAAAACAAAGAACTGATTCAACTGTAAACCATGAAAAAGGATCCACAGGGACTTGCTCCCTCTGAGGAAGCGAAGAGAAGATGGTGCCTCCCAGTGCTCCTTGCTTGCAGGATACAAGGGCCCTGGGGGAACTGCTGGCCCGCTTACGTGCAAAGCACTTGTCACCCGGCTGATTTTTCATTTCAGCTGTAAAGCTGCTCCATTGTAAAGCTATTTCATCCAGCAGGAAAAACCATTCTCCATTTCCCAACAAAAGAAGATCCATTTGTTTCCTTAGGCACAATTTACTCTTTCACATTTCTGGGCTTTGTATTCTTACCTGACAATCTGAGAGTGCTTTGATGTGAGAGCCAACCAAATTTGGAGGTGAGACTTGAAAACTTGTGAAAGTACAAATAGAATCTAACATTGTGTGACATTCACCTCCTCTCCTCTCTGGTAGGACATCGTAGCCCATCTTCTTCCATAGTCTGCTGTGCTGGGTGCTGATCTCATTTCAAAGCTGCACTAACAGACTCTTTCCAGTAACTTTCATGGAGACTTTCTGGATTTAAGCCAATGCAGCCAAGATTAGAATGAGTCTCACTTCCTCATCCATATGTAATGTATAAATTCCCTCCATCACTTTTGAATTTTGTCCTGTTGTGTAGGTTGGTATCTAAGGGAGCCTCTCTTAAGCATAATACCAACACCAAAGAGGCAAAAGCTGGATCATAAGAAGAAAACCTATAAACTTAAGTCTTGCCAAGGATGCTCAGATGAGAAGACAACTTCTTGGCATTCTTGTCACCCACCAAAAGACATGAAGAGGTTTGAGAGATTGTTCTTTTTACATCAATCCTTCATTGCCACTGAACAAAGCCCAGTGACTCGTCTCATGCCTTCCTCAGGTTGGAAGTCATCTCTTTTTTCCATCTACACAGAGAGTTGCTTAGGAACTGCCCTGCTGTACAATTGGGAATGCCTGGGGTTCCAGACCAACTACTACTGGATACAGGACAGTTGTCTGAAGCCGTTTTCTAGGCCGTTACCAACAGACAGATAGAGCTTGTGGAACTGGGTAACAAGGAGAGGTGAGGGCTGTCGGGGGAACTACTGACTGGTACAAAGAACCACTCTGTCTCTTCCCCACTCCAGAAATATTAAGCATTAAAATCTGTGCACTTGTCTTTATCTGGTTAGTTATTCCTTTCCCCACTTCCTGTCTTTTTCTGTCCTGCCCATAGATAAAGGCAAAAATCTCTCCTGGGTATGAATTAAATGCCCTTGCCTTTTGCCTGTGCTTGCACCAGGGAAGGTATCCACAGACAGCACGATACAGCCATTGTAGTAAAATTCAAGGCAGATGAACATCACCACCCCAAAGCAGCACGGTCGGCATGCCTCAGGGTAGTAGCAGCCAAGCATGCCGTGGCAACCAGCCAACCAATGACACTGGCCAGGAGCCAATTTGATTTATTTTTGGCAGCCTGACACTGCACACTACTGTGCCAGTCTTCGATCACAGAAACGATAAGAGGTGACCTTTGAAGGCCAAGGGGACTGATGAAGCTGAAAGAGGATCTGTCCCTGGGCTGGAGAAGCACTGAAGTGGCAGATGTCCCCTCTTTCATGAATGACCATCACAGCCATGCCAGCAACCACTAGTGCTGTGTTTGCTGGGGGATGACTGGGAGAAAGGCTGGGACCTGCCAAATGTGTTTAAGTCTATGGAAAGAGTAAGTCCCAAGAGAGACAGAGAGGTTTAAAGATATAAGAGAGAGTAACAGGATGAAGATGGTAAAAAGAAAACACAGGCTTTCTGTCAGGAAATATTTCCTGTCTGTGGGTGCTTTTGTAATGTGAGGATGCTCTTCAGAGGAATATTCTTTGAGAAGGAAGCAGCTTCCTATTATTGTGGACATTGTGCTATAGAGTGTATTGCAGAGCATAGCCTGGAATCCTCAGAGAGATGGACAAGGAGACTTCTTTAATCTTTTTTGCATTTCTTTCTTGGATGACTCCGGGGGCACTTAGCCAGCTGTTCGAGTTTGTGACTGGAAGGCTGATATCATACTGGAATAGGAATTCAAGGAAAATCTATATTCATTAACATTTTAAAGAGGCTCTCAGCTTGACTCTGGCCACACACCTTCTATGTTTGCTTTCTGCAAACATTGGTAAGCTTGAGTGTTACTGCATGCATACTGAATAAGTATAAATGGATGCACATACTGGTCTTGAACACTTGATCACTGAAAACTCATTTTTAAATATATATTTGATTGTGGATTTTCCAGCTGCCTCTGTTGGCTAGATATTTACATAAGTAATAGTATCATGTGCAAATGCATATTAAATCGTGCATTTTAAATGGCCACTTCAAATGATGTGGCCATGAATGGTTGGCCACTTCAAATGATGTTAAAACCAACAAGAGCACGGGGAAGATATCTGAAAATTATTTGGAATACTGCATAGAAATAAACCATTCTTTCATGAGTGACGACTCAAAACAGGTAAAATGAAATGAAAATTAAAATCAAATAGCTTGCTACTACAAATTCCCTACCTCTATCCATTACAGCAGATTAATCTGAATAAAAATGGAATGTCAGTTCAAAGCAGAATCATTCTTGCTTTTAGGAATAAGGCATCCCAAGTCTTAAAAAATAGGGAACTAGCATTCATTATCCTGTGTACAGAAGACCCCAAAACACTAATTCACCTGTCCTATTCTTCCCATTGATGCTTATACCTTTGCCCAAGTATAAAACCAACACAAGTACAGCATGCAACATAGCAAATTAGATTTCACTAATCATATTATATTTATGTTGCCACTCAACTCATCATATAAAGTAAGAACAAATGGCTGGAGACCTGGACAACAAAAAGCAAACGTGGACAATAAAATTTCAAGGCTTATTTCTAGAAACTTCTAAATGAGCAGAAGTAAAACCAGCAACTCTTTGTAGCTGTGTACAATCCATTTAGAGTCACGCTCTTGAAGGCTTCTCCCCTTGCCCATACCTTAAATCACAAATGTCCTGCATGAGCTTCTCTCCCAGTATTTAACCTGTCCTTTCGGATATCTGTTCTTCCCCATCTGTCCACTTTGTTGAGCAGGAATAGAGTTGCCTGAAGGCCCGGGTTAGCTGTGAAGCTTGGAAGCCTAATTGGAGAGTGGGAATTGCAATTTGTGGAGGGAGAAGTAGTGGACCAAATGAAATTATGGAGGAACATCAGTAAGCACAAGACTGGGTGCTGAGGCTCTCTAACATTTACATCAGGCTGTTTACGAACATGAAGGTGATAAGAAACATTTTTCCCCAACAAGCAAATGAATGCAGAATGCCCTGTACAACTGAGTATTTCATGAATGTGGAGGCCAGTTTTGCTTGGTACTGCCTCTTAATTGAATTTCATCTGGAGCCTACCTCCAATGTTACCTTTTTTTTTGTTTATGTTCTATTTCTTTGATAAAACAAGAAAGGTAAAGAACAAGAGAGAAAAATATCCTCAGGTCTTTGATGCATTGTCTACTCAGCTCAGTATCACAATTTAAAATCAGCTCTTCTTTATGGTTTGTAAACATTATATGTTTGTCAAAAAATGTCCACTTTTGCCTCTCAAGACTCTTCACCCCTTCCCAGGGGAACTGGTTAAGCAGACTTGCACTTGGTCAACAGTGAGGAATGGAAAACACCTCCTAGAGTGACTTTTGGTACTCAACCCTCTCTTCTGTCCTCACTCACTGAGCTGTCAAGGCCCTTAATCTTTCCTTTCCCTACCTAATTCTCTTACTATCCAATCTGAATCAGCTCACATGTCTAAAAGCTTCATGCAAGCTTGGCTGTCATGGGGTACTCCAAGCAGAGACCCTAAAAATATAGGTGTGGATGAAACTATAAGCACTGCTGATAATAAGATGTTCCTGACTAGGATGTGGTTGTACTAAGAATCTCATCCGTACACAAACAGATGGAAGAAAGACCCTTTTGACTCCATGACCATCCCACCAGCAAGGTCTCCTGCAGTATGAGAGAGCTTTTGTCTTGTGAGATTTTCAGCTGAAGTTGGAAGCCTCCAGTGAGCTGCTCAAGTTGCCCCACTGGAGCTGTCTGTGCTAGTGTGACTCAGAAGGTTCATAACTATCTTTAGCACACGCAGAGCTTGGGGAGCCCTCTCTCCAAGCCTCCCAGCTGGCAGGCACTCTCCTGCCACTATGGAAAAAAGGGCTGATGGCACCTCCAACTAGAGGAACAGGAACCTCAGCAGGAGCTGCAGTATTTCCAAAAGCTGACTGGAAGCAGGAAAGAGGGTGTTAAGCATGAAATTAATCTCCCCCACCCCTAAAAACTAGCAAGGGGATTCCCTTGTTAACTCTTGATCTAATCCCCACACCAGCTCTTGCTCCCAGGAGCCCAAGGGAGGTATCCATTTCTGGAGAAGCCCGTTCCCCAGTGAGGCATTCACTCACCTGTCTTCTCTTCGGTTTGGCTGCTCTCCACTGTCTCCATTTGGGGTTGCGCTGTTGCCTTGGCAGTAGCATCCTCTGCGGCAGGGGTGGTGGTGGCAGTGGTGTCAGCAGCAGGCACGTCGGCTTGTTTAGGCTCCTCTTTGTCTTGGGCTTCGTCAGCCTTCAAGGACGGCGAGTTATCAGTGGAAGCTTTAGTGGCACTTTCCCTTTCGGGGGCAGCGGCAGCAGCGGGCTTTTCCTCTGAGGAGGCAGCAGGAGTGGCAGCCTGTGGGGCTGGCTGCTCCGAGCCCGTGTCAGCGGCTCCATCTCCTTTTTTCTCCTCCGCTGGCGCGCTGCTGTCTTTGCTGCCCTCCTCCTGCTGGGCACTGTCAGCGGCGGCTGCTTCTGTGGCAGCAGGAGCCTCGCTTTCTTTGTTCTCGGCCGCTCCGCCAGCAGGGCCTTCCTCCTTCTTGTCGGCGGCATCAGTCTCAGATGCTGGGGCATCTCCCTTCTTCTCACCCTTGAGCTTTTTCCTTGTTATGTGTCCGCGGAAGCTGGCCTGGATTTTGGTGGCTGCCTTATGAGCTTTATCTTCTGGTTTGATGCCATCTTGCTCGATCTTTTGGTCTCCGTCCTCATTTTTTTCAACCTTTGGAGAAGAACAAGGGAGGAGGGCAGAGGAGAAAAGAGGGAGATGAGATTTCTTCAGGTGTAGCAGATGCTTTAATTTTATTGAGAAAGTCCCACCTTCCCCTCCTGCTAACCAGTGACAAGTTTCAAACAGCCTTTCCATTTGGTGTGGGTTTGAAGCCAGGTGGCCCTAATTTCATCCTAAGTCTGGACAGACATAGGTCTCCAGCCAAACCTCCAGGCAGAGGTTTGTAAAAGGAATTTAAAGCACCTCATCGTCTCTGTCAGCAATGCTGAGAGCATCTTGGCTGTGTGGAAAGGCTTTCACCAGCTGGGTTATCTCTATTCCCATGATTTATTTTCCCATTCATTTTGAAATATACCAATTTTTTCCCCTACTCCTTTTCAAAACACTCTCCCAAGGCGGATTTTCACAGTCCTTCCAAATCCTCCTCTGCCTTCAAGTCAGTGTTTCTTTTTAATGACACCTTGTTTCACAGGTGTGTGACTCTAATGACACCAAGCGCTTTGTCTTTTATGGCTTTTTGGCTCAGGATTGCCAACAGAGAATAGGATTGCTGCCCACCCCACCGCAGTTCAGTGCTGTCAGACGCACACAGATATTCACAGGATGTACTCCTCACAAACGCCCTGCCTGCAAGCACTCCAAGTGCTTTGCCTTTGCTCGCCACTCATGGTTTCACTGAAGGGTTAATAGGCAGATTAATATCACTCTTTCCAATTTCAGCAGACTATTATTATTTCTCTGACTATTGGGGAGAGTTCAGCCTTATAACAAAGCACAGGCATTCCCCATGTTTTTTAGACTTAAATCGTGCATTGAAGTCTTAAATGGGACCAAAACAGAGCCTGTGCCTCACGCTGGTCTGCTGCAGAGAGATAATGCTCAGCTTATAAACCTTCACTGAATCTACAGGATAGATCACGCTTCACCCCAATAATTTAGCAGCCCTTGGGCAACTAACAGCTCAGCTGCATATTGATGAAAGGACACTGTTCTATTAACAGTCCCACTGGGAAGCATTCAGAAGAGCTACTTGGAAGCAGAGCCACTGGCCTCTTTTCTGTCTGCACCTGGTTTCCATCACTGACTCAGGTCACAAAACAAAGGAAACAAGCTGACCGAGAAAGATAGAAGCATTTACTCCTGGGTAGGAAGAGGGAACCACTCCTTCGGCCATTGAAACTGAGATGTGCCACCTGGGGAAAGGCTCCTGACCGGAAGAGCAGAGAGACGGGACAACGCATTCAGTGAAAGTGTGGCAGGAGGAAGGGAAAAAGAAGCCGCTGCAACGTGAAGATGTGCCACATCTTGGAAACATCGTGCCTGTGGAGAGGGGGAAAGAAGAGTGGCCACAGTAGCAGAACTCCCTGGGAACCAGACTGGAAGTGATAATTTCCACAGCACAAGACAGGGTCAAGCACACCTGTGGAAGTGATGCTTGGCCAGGGAACCAGTCGGGTGTCCATGGCCATGCCATGGCTGGTACCCACTATGTCCCACTGGGTCCCCAGTGATCCCTCACCCTAGCACTGCTGCCCATCATTCGTTAAGTGGGTATGGTGGCCAAGCAGTGAGCAGCCCCAAATCATCAAGGGAAAGAGCCATCCCACAGCTGTGCAGGGATGTGGATGGCTGTGTATACAGCAGGAGGTGAGATAGGAGGGCCACTAGGTGCCAGGATGCTTATGTAGGGGGTGAAAAGGGCTGCAAACGAACATGTAAATGGCATTAATACACAGAATTCTGCACAGGGAATTTTTGTGCTCCTGACCAGGCCTAGGGACGAAATGGTTGTTGCACCAATCACACGGGCACAGCTGAGCATTATGTCTACAGTTCCCAAGTGCATTAAATGACACAGGATGGAAAGTGGGCTTTCATGTTTGTCTCAGCTTGTCAGAGAGCAGGTGATGGTTATGTGTAAAGACGATGCAGGCACCGGCAGGCTGCCACCACTCATGTGTGTCTTGCAGAGCTAACTCTACAGTGTTATTCAGCATCTGGGGGAAGCTTTTCAGCCTGCTTCAGCACAAGGAAGTGGAAACAAATTGCAAGTATGTTTAACCAGCCAGGGTAGTGCAGAGCTCCACACGGGCTCATGCATCCTGTTCCTTAGACGAGTTTTGCAGCTTGCAGTAAGTCCTGTGTTGCTGTGGCAACCTAACTGCTAATACCTGAACTAGCTGGTTTAAGGAGATCTTGTATATGCCAGCATTACACTGTAGCCACAGCAACATGAAGATAGGCTCGTACTCCTCTAGAGCACTGTATAACACTTAGATGCTGTAGCTTTGACTCCTTCTCCCCAAGGACTGAGGGTAATCTCAAACAGCAGCAAGATTGGGAGACTGGAAGGACAATTTAGAAATAGCTACAAAGCCCTAAGAGTCCAATCCTCACGCCTGATTCCTGCAAAACCATTAGTGAATGTGACAAAATTGGTAATCCCTGGACAAAGATGAAAAACATTGACCGAAGAGAGATCTCTCTTGCCACTGGCCTTGTTGCTCCAACATCCCACACACCTCCTACACCAACCAAGACGGCTATTACAGGTCGTGGACTGCTGCATGCCTGACTCTGTGACTCCAGAGGAGCTACCCTGTTACGTGGGCTATGCCGCCCTGTGAGGATTTACCTCCTTCCCCGTGCTAGCCAGAACCCAGGGCACAGTGAGCCACAGGGTTGGCTCTTGGACTATTTTGACAGAAGAACTCACAGAGAGCTGTGACTGCCAGTCAGCCCCTGACCTGGCAGGGAATGGGAGTGCACATCTCTCCAGGGAGATCAGACCAAAACCTCTCCCCTGCACCTACAGCATGGCAGAGATAAAAGGCTCCTTGGCTATTCCAGTGACATCATTGTCCTTTTCTCCCAGCTGGGATGACATCCATTTGAGTCCTTGCCAGGTCCCAAATTGCACAACTGCAAAATGTATTTCCAGTAGGATACTTTCAGCATAATTTCAGATACAAAAGATAAGAAACATGAGACTGGGGCAGAGGTAGAGTTCAAGATTGTGGATGAAAGAAATGTACTAATAGTTTGTCTTTGCCAGCTGTGGTCCTCAGGAATCCTGTTTCTATTCAGTCCTTCCCCAGTAAAGCATCCCAGGCATTTGAAAGTACTTTTTTTTCAAGCTACTGGCCTGGAGCTACTTCTAGGGCAGGACATGGTATCCATAAAGTATGTGTGTCATGTTGTATAACAATGGGTTGGGTGAGAAACAGGTTGTTCAGGAGAAAACTTCTGTTCACACAAAAAAAAGCCCCAAGGGCTTTTCATGTGTGGATTATGTGCACAGTAGATAAACCTTAATTAAGGAAGTGCTCAAAAATAACCTGTATACAGCAGAAGCTCCTGGAAAGCAATTTGTCTTCTTTGGAAAGCTAAAAGGGTGAGTCAGCCGTGCCAGGATGCATTCAAAACCATCTCAGTGGAAAACAAGAAATCTGTCTGTCTTATCTATCTCCCAAGTGTTCGTGATATCTTGCCTGTAGTATTGTGGCTAGAATAAAGTGATTATTATTATTAGTGTTCGCATGGAATCTAGAGTTCCCAGCCAGGAATCAGGTCTGGTAGGGATCGGTTTCAGATATTAGTATCCCATCAGCCCCCTCCCCTTCATTTACACATTTACGTGTAAAGCAAACTCATACTAATACCTGATACTGACATATTGGTGATGCTGTTAGGTTACATGTAATGTATTGCCATTTTACACAAAGTAAATGTCCTCTGTTTCATTTAGTGTTAGACAAATCATGGATCCTGTAATGGCAGGACATAACTGAGGCAGGTGGATGCAGAGCTAAATGGAAATATAAAAGGACGTAATCAAACATGTCCATTTTTTCGTTCAGACCATCCCCACATACCCAATGAAGCCAGTGTGTAAAGCTCTGCCTTTATGAAGCACACTTTTATGTCTCTATCTACACAGCCCACAGCATTTTTCCAGTCCAAGAGGGATGATCCTCTCACTATCCCCATCTGCTTGTCTGCCACACTTCCAGGTTTCTAGGACATCCCTTCTCAGGCAGACTGTTCCTGTAAGTGAGACTTTCCTTGCTATCACGTAGCTGAGAGAGTAGGAGATAAGAAATTAATGTTTAAGACACAGGGCAGAGGTTAGTTCTTAGGTACCAGGGATGTAGAAGTTTCCTGGAGCCATGACAAGAAGATTTCTAATCTCTGGCCACTTTTGCAGCTTCCATCTTGAAACTCACAGCTTACAGAGGGGGTCATATTATGGCAAGGAATTAAGGAAGTATTACTATAACCTCTAGACCCTTTTAAATGTCTCCTATGCTGGTATTTCAGGAAAGGAGAAATGGAGAAACTAGGTGTTTTCTAGATGTTCCACGTGTTTGCAGCCACATATAGGCAAAGAAAGGAGAGGACTGAGTGCTTTGGTCCTTGCTTGCTGTTAGTCCACTTGTCTCTCATGGTGTACCTCATTGCCTTTCCTTGGAAAAATAAACACATAGTTTTGTATTTTGAATGCTGGGATGGAGAGACCAAGAAAGAACTTACTGTTTCACTGAAAGGTGTTTGAATATTACACAGCTTCCTCTGCTTCTCCCTCTAGATCTCCTTTTCCTGGTGTTTCTCTGCCCTCCAACATATGGCATGTATCAACCACCTTAATGTTCACCCTAGGATCAGGCTGCTGTATGCTGTAGCCACGCTATATGCTCAGCCATCACCCTGGTACCCTGCTCCATTCTGTTCCTAGTTAGGAGCTCCTCTTACACGTGACAACAAATCCCAGAGCCCTTTGATACACAGGGCCATCTCCCAGTATTCTGAAAGCTGTGTGCTGGGAGCCTGGATTTAGGACTCACACACCTTTCACCAGACAAGGCATCAATAGTGGCCAGAGCCTGGACATCCGTAGGACCACTGACACATCAATAACCCACTTCACCCATTTCATCCAAGGGAAATATGATACCTGATTACTATTAGAAAAAAAAAACCAAAACAAACAACTGTGTTCTCCGAGCAAAGAACTAAGGGCACAAAGTCTTTCCTTTCTCATGACACCTGTGCTAAAGTACGTGTGGAAGCTTTTCCTTCAGCTATTTAGGTGACCTAGTGCTGAATCACCCAAACACCTGTGCTATTTGTGGGGTTAAGATGCATCTCAGCCCATGCTCTGTTCTTGACTAGAACACAATGTATGTTCATACTGATGTTACTGAAGGTCACTTGGGCCTAGACTCACAGAAATTTAGGCATCCAGCTCCCAGTGATTTCCCAGGATTGAGTCACCTCCGTGTTTTTCGTGGGCCTGGCTCCACATGACCTGATTTGTCTCAGAGATGGCATTTAAGGAGCAGAATGTATTAAATAAAAAGACCAGCTGTCTCCCCAGAAGGAGTGAAGCATGGACACGTGAAAGGGAGAAAAGGCTTTCACACCTTGTGAAGTGAGGAAGCAATTTAGCACACAGAACAGCTTTTTTTAACCCAGTTAAATTGTGTGAAGACACCTGGCTAGAGGATGGCACCTGTCAGCACAACCTGTCTTCAAGGCGAGGAAACAGAGTTCCTTTATTTTCCCAGGATGACTACAGTGATAGTGGGTAAAACACCCTTGAGAAAGAAAAGGTTAATTCATCTCTCTGAAGACCTAAGCAGGATTGTTCCCCAGAGTATAACTAGCAGCGTTTCAGCTCTCCAGTTTCAAATCCTCTAACAATGGAGTTTCCACCCTTTCCTCTACAAGATCCTCTCATATGTAGGAAGCTTCCCCTCTATTTTATGGTGCCTAGATTAAAATAAGATAACAACAGGCAGATGGATGGATGTTATTCACTCATGTACAGTGACTGAAAAGAGAGGTAGAAGATAATCTAACCTATTTAGATATTTCTAGTGAGCCTTCTCAATAAATCCATACTCTCCTCACCTGTTTTGTGACTTCCCTTCTGTTTGTTACCCTGTTTCTCTTAAGCTGCTGGTCAACCATGGTGTCCTCTACCACCCTGAAGCTCCAACAGCTCCAGAAGTTAGATGGAAAAAGGCACTCAGTACTGCTTACGTTGCCTTTGCAGGCTGGGTGAAAGACAGTAGAGCCCTGCCCCTGAAGGGGATGCAAAGTGGATGATGTTCAGGATGATGTTCATGATCTCTGGAGCAGAGAAGCTCACAGGGAAAAACACTTGCCTTGGGTCTGGTATGGTCTGGCCTCTGTGGAGCACTTTGGTGGTTGTGGGGCACAGGCTGCACTCACTCATCTTTCAATTTAAAGCACCCAGAGTCTCAGAGACAGGACTGGGTTGGAATTCGCTAAGGTGGTGCTTTTACAGTTCCTGCCAAGGGTGTGTGTATATCCTGGTGTGTGGCCTAAGAGTATGAGGGCACACCATGGCACAAGGTCTGTGGGGACTGCGTCGAAGGTCTTGAGGGTTTGGCACAATCAACATCTGTGCTCTTGCTTGGGGTTGGATCCCAGTGCGTACTGTACTGTCAGTTGTGTCTAGTCTCCTTTTTGGAGGGAAATACTTGTGTTGCTCCAGAAGGAACCAGTCAGCAGGCATTCAGATCAAGGGATCAAAGCCTAGAAAGGAATCAGGAAGGTATCCAAGCTGACCACGTAAATCTGCTCCCAAAACAGCCCACACTGAAGAAATTCAGCAAAAGGACCAGGTGAAAAAGTTCCCTTGAACTATGCTTTGATTAGAAAAGTCCATTAAAAGAATAGCTGATTTTTGATGCAGATGTGCTTAGATAGAAATGCAAGCTTGCGTGTCACTGGACTAAAGAGAAATTTTATCTTTTTAAGCTCAAACTATGTGGTGTGCTTGGTTGTGTTTTGTGGGAAACAGAGGAGTAAAAAACTCTACAGGCAATAATGGGTTTGATTTACAGCCCTGGAAAGAGCTTGGGTTAATGTGATGACAAGATATATAGACCCTAAGCAAGAGAATCACAAACCTATGTTTCTATAGTCATAAATAAGAAAATGTATTGGGTGATATGGTGGAGGGTGTTGAGTACAGTAATGTGATTTTATAGTTTAAGTTAAGAATTTAGATGTTATAATAGAAGTATATGGGTGTACGTGACCTAGCAAATAATTGGTTGAAAATAGACGCATTGCAGTAAAAAGTACCAAAGGTGATAGGTTATCAAGTCAAAACAAAGATTCGTGTTAATTGCCTTTTGGACCAAAAAGTTATAAATTGCCATGTGACCTTGAAACTCATGACTATCTTTCGTTACGGCAACTTGTTGCTAAACCTCACAGCCTCTGAGACTGATGCCTTGTTTGTTATTTTAAGTAATAAATCGTGTATAACCCTGATAGTCCCATCTCTTTAATAAGAACTCCGACCAGAAGCCAGCAAGCGGTGCCCCGCGCCGACAGTGTTTGGGGCAGTTTGGGCAAGGATGGTTGCTGCTATGTGCATTATTTTGAAGCAGCACCTTCAGACTCTGAATCCATGGTCTGCTGACCATGAGCAGGTAATGAAACACAGAATTATCAATGTCTCTCCCTTCCTACCTTTTCCATCTTTCTTTTTTTTTCCTTGCTTGCTTAGTTTTGGACTCCACAAAATTTTTCAGGGAATTGTTATTAGGCTCTAGTGGCTCAGAGCGCCTGCCCCCATGAGAGCTGGACACATTTCATTCCCATCTAGCTGCGCCCAGGGCACAGAGGCTAATTTGCTGCTCAGACTTGCTCCCCTGAGACCTTGGGCAGACAGCTGCTGAGATTCCCCAGACTCCAGGCTTATGCAGGGTCTCCAGAATGACTTCCATAGGAAGCAGAAGCTTATGTCCTGCTCCTACCCCATTCCCTCCATGGGAACACAGGGCATCCCATCCTTTAGGCCTGTTGACCTGAAAACATGCTAATGGTGCACTGTGTACGTCACTGAGGAAGACATTAAGTAGCACTGGTCCCCATATGGACCCCTAAAGGTCACCACTTGTCACCAGTGTCTACAGGGACTCCAAGCTGTTGACCGCTACCCTCTGGAGGCAACTGTCCAATGAATTCCTCACCCACCAAAGAGTCCTCCCATCAAATCTCTCTCCCCAGTTTAGAGAGAAGGATATCGCTGGGGACCGTGTTAAAGGCCTTGCAGAAGTCCAAATAGGTGCTATCTGTAGCCCTTCTCCTGTCTGCTGGTGTAGTCACTCCATCAGAGAAAACCCCTAGGTTAGTCAGGCAGGACTGGCCCTCTGTGACACCACCGCTGCTTTATACCTAGCACCTGCACAAAGAAGAAAAAGTGTTTCTCCTCCTGAACTGCAGCTATGGCTGGGGTGAAACTCTGTGGCTGCCACCTGTGCCTTCAGTCACACGCAGCAATTAAACTTCAGGAGGGACAAAGGTGTATATCCCAGCTGAAATTACAGGGTGAGCTGGAGAAGGCAGCAACTGGGATTCTTGATTGGGATCTGGCAAGGCCCGTAAAGTAAGTACTGCCTTTCTTACTGTTCCATTAACCTCCTGATCAGACTTTTGCCTTTTGTTTTTTAAATCTTGAAAGAGAGCCTAGCCCCAAGCATCACCTTTACTCAACAGCTTCCCCATTCCCTGAGGAGCACCATACAATCTTTCAAGTCATCAGAGATGCTCTTAGCAAAAAATCAGAGTTGCAGGTCTGTGCAATTTGATAAACTGGCTTTAAAACAGCTCCACCTAAGACATCCTCTCTCATAGCCTCTTCAGCTTTTGTTCCAAATAGACCAATCCCACAACCCCACTGCAGAGCTGAACTCGGTGTGCACCATGATATTGTATCCCCAAAGAGCAGCAATCCATTGCAAAGACTTCAACCTATTGGTATAGACTCTATCTTCTTACTGGGGCAGCTGGCTTTTTCTCAGTGTCTGGTTCTGATGGATTCAACAGGTCTCACGGGCATGGCCTCTCCTTACCAGCCAGGATTAGCCCTACTGGCTCTGCTTCTTCCTCCATGGGATTTCCTGACCCTGTTAACACCAGTCCCAACTTCACTAGGACAGGGTGTCAGCCTAGCTGCTGGAAGGCAGAGAATGAGGGTGTTGAGTGCTGATCTTCATGGAAGCTCAGTTTATTGACTTGTGTTGTGGATCTTCATACCCACTGGGGCTTGACTGGCCCAGAGATTGCTGTCATGCATTCTCTGGCTTGCCCTGGCCATTGTCTCCATCCACCTTTACTTCAGTGGTACCATTGGTGTTGATATTTGCCCCCACAGATCTTCCACAAGGTGTCTGATAGGACTGTCATAACAGCCTGTCTATGAGTTCACCACAAGCAGTGAGTAAGACATGAACCCCTCTTATGAATCTGAGTTCTTCACAGCAACTCCATGTCTTGGATGCCAGGGACCTTACAGAAAACCTTATGTGAAATTATTCTTGGCCTACATTTACTTCTCATTTCTCATACGTGTTTAAAGTACAAGCAGAAAAAGAAGGAGAGAGATCCGTATCTCCTCCCTGCTTAGGCAGCAGTACAGGTGAGAAGAGGAAGAGTTAGACCTACTCCTGAGATACCAAATATAGGAGACAGGTCACTGGTCCCACTATGAGCTCTTATATACTGCTGACTTACAGAAAAGAGTGAGAAGACCCAGGCCATCTTTTTCTATTCCTTCTATCCCAAAGTTCGTACAACTTACTAACAAACGGTTGTACGAAAATCTTATTTGAAGTCCAGTGCCAAAAGCAGTGTCAGATGATGAAAGTGGAGTTTCATTTCATTGATTCCAATGACATTTTACTAGGGATAATTTTTACAAGACCTCTGCGGTTTGCTGCTGAAAAACAACTTACACATGGAGACATTGTTAAGTTCCAGAAGGACTTCGAACATAATTAAATTAGTATTTGTAGTGCTGCAAGAACCTCAAATGCACGGTGTGTAACTCAATAAAGCATTGTGCAATATTTAAGCCGTTCTCTTATCTACTTCCTCTATGTCAGTGCAGGATGAGAACATCCTAAAAGGGGGCTTAAGTGTCTGCCAGAACCTGAAAAGGTCTCCAGAGGGGACGTGTATGACACAGCTTCTTTCACCCAACCATCTGGTCTTGACCACTGAGTTTATGTAACTCCAGTGCTTCCCAAGGTCTGCAAAACTGATGAATCAGGCCTGTGATTGCAGCTGTCACTCCTGAGCGACACAACACAGAGGGCATAATATTGTGCCGTACCCCTCTCCCCTCTCCCCGCATCAGGTTGGGATTTTCACCAGAGTACATGGTTTTGACTGGGAAGATCCTGAACACGAGACTCAGTAGCCCCAGGGCTTAGCCACTTCTTCTAGACCCTGGCACTGAGCTATGGGAAATGCACATGTGGCTTTGAGCCATTTTGTTTCCTACTTTGCTCCTTTACTGTATTCAACCCTATTGAAAAGAGGGGAAGGGGAGGCAAGCCTGCAGTGCCTGCTGCGAAAAACCCTTTGTGGACCCTGCTATTTTAGTGCTATAAAGACCCCCAGCCAAAGGGAACATGCTGAATAGATGTGCTAGGGAAAGAGCCACAAGTCTTTGGATCCACCACGTACAAGGGCTAGTATATCACAGCCACATTCAAATAGTCATCCAGATCTTCTCCTAATCTTCCTGCTGCAGGACAACTGTTATTTATTTCAATTTTTTCCCTCCCCGGGCTTCCCGGGGGAAGTGAAATTTTAAAGCTGTTGTTAAAAAAGGACTTCAATAAGTATTTAATATCTTGATCATCAGGTCTTCTAGGTCTTTTCCATTCTTCGATCAGGAAGCACGTCAGTAGCCTCAAAGCACTGCATATTGTAATATCTTTTTCCCGGGCACACAGTTTAGATGACTCTGCATCTGGTGCATCTGTAGCAGAACTGTACTCTACATCCAGACACCCCTGGAGCCCAACCTGTGGGGGGCTGTGAGAATCCAAAGTGCAGGGAATATTTCTCTGCTGGGGGCTTTACTCAGTGGCCCCCTGGCAGAGAAGTTGAGGGAAAAGGGACCCTGGTAAGGACTCCTAGGATGGCTGGGCAGGCAGAGTGCACAGAGCTACTTCCACTTCTTTCTACTCTGATGTAGGTTTGCTATGGAAATAGGGTTTTCTTCCTGAGAAGGACTTATGGGTTTCTGGAATAGGAACCCTCTTGCCTCAGGAACCCATGCAAAGCCAGACAGAAAGCACTGGGAAGCTTGCACAGATGATCTAACACCAGAAAATGGGCAGTGCTTCCTCTTCTCTTAGTAAGGGCCAGTTCACACGGAGCAGCTTTGTCACACACTAAAGAGGAAATAACTGAAAATCTCCCGGGTCCTCTAGACCCTCCCTGTACAGTGCAGCAGGGCTGATTCTGTTCATCCACCCTGCAGGAGTGGTTTTTACCAGTCTTTGGACATTTGCCCCCAAAATGACTCTCTGGGTTCCTGTGGCACTTTATTCCTCCGGTGAGCCAAAGAATTCCTCCCAGATTTTCGGCCAGCCCCCTGCATCTTGTTCATGCTGACCGTAGTTTGTTTCTGCTTTCTTAGTAACACTCCTTCATATATCAATAGCTCTCACTTGTCATACCATCCTTCTTTGTCAGATCACTCCTCCTAGCCCTCTAAAGCCCTAGCCAGTACTTGATTACTGAATTTACATTTGTTCTACTGAGAAATTACTAAAATGTCTCCCCAGCATTAATGAATAATGAAACACTATACTTACAAAAATAGTAATTAGCAATATAGCTCAAAATAAATCGATGTGTGGATCAGACTCCCAAAGGCAGGAGGAAAAGCTACAGACATTAAAATAGGTGGAGCTGAAAATAGCTAAACACTTGGGGAAAAAGAAAGAAAAAAACAAGCTTTAAGGAACTTATGAATGGCCATGTCCATGTTAGCAATCCACACAGGTTGGTAAACACTGTCCTGAGTCTGACTGCTCCATTTCTTGTCAGCTCCCCTCTAATGCTAATCGGCACATTTAGGAGTTTTCTGAGGGCTGGAGCAGCCAGGAAAAGTAAGAGTGAATAGAAGAATGTCAAACCCTCATCAGTGGTTGTCCAAGAGTTTCCATCAGGGCTTCTATCGCCCTTCCTTCCAGATGAAGGAAGAGGTGCCCACTGTAAGAAAAACCAAATGCATAAGGATTTATAATGCTGACAACCACTACTATTTCTACATCCTAGGGATGGATCTCCCTTGTGTTGTGGGAGAGGAAGCAATGAAACAAGCAATGGCAGACAAGACAATGGGAGTGTGTTGAACACAAGAAAGGGCATAAGAAGCACACTGGTTTACAGAGGAAAATTCAGATACTATAGCAGCCAGCTTGTTTTCCCCTAGCACCACCTAAAATATAGTGCTTTTTCTTGGTAGAAAGACATAATTCTGCTTCTTCAGGAAGTCACAGGACAAGGCGGGTTCTTGCCAGATCAATTTATTCACCCATTAATAATAAAAATACAAGTCCTCCATAAGACACGTCTTTGGAGTCAGTCAAATCGTAGGTCTGCTCAAACAACCCAGATTATGGTAGGCAAACATCTACATTATGTGCCAGGCCATGTCATTTATTGTACTATACTGTTCAGATTAACTGGTCCCTCAGTCAGGAAAATAGACACAAATCATGCAAATTCCATTAGAGTGAATGATTATCTATATAAAATTTTATCCCAGGAGTCCGGTGGTTTCATTTCTTTTTTTTTTTTTTTGGGGGGGGGGGATCTCTTTCTTTTCCCTCCTTCCCAGTCAGAGAGAGGAAATCATATTGTAGAACTATCACAAACTGCATATTACAAACACACACATATGTATAAACATAGTGGAGTACGTGAGCAAATTGCAACAAATCCACTGCCTGAAGTCAGTTTGCATAATGAATTCACTAAATCCTACTGAAATTAAATCAGATAGAGAATACTTTAAAACATATTAAATTCAACAAGACTCATTTGATCCTTTCCAGAAAGAATGAGTTATGAATGTACAAACACTTTCTGTACTCTCTCAAACCAGACACTAAGGTTTTGGAATCTGCCTGATCCTTAGAATATCTGAGGATACTCATGTAGAATTGCACCTATTGGGGCTTTCAGGTGACTAAGACTTTGATTTCAGTGCAAAGTAGAGAAAAAAGTTTTTACATGTAATTTCCTTTGGTTGCAGAAGCAATTATTTTGAAGCCTGAAGAAAATATAACACGTTCCCCCAGGACACCTGCTTTACAGCTTGTACTCTCACAGAACTTTACCATGAATTATTAACATTTTAGTATACATTCCTATGCTTTAGCTCTAGTGGTTCCCTATAAACTTGGCTGAAAGAAGAATTAAAGGGCCAGGTTTTAAGGAATGAATGCTGGGATCTTAACAAATGCCTCATTGCCTTAATCCTATTGAAACCAGTGTGAATTAGGCACCAAGGCTCTCTGAAAATCCTGCTAGGCTCCTGCCTATATAAATCTTATTTGTTAGGACAGTTCTGTAAATTACCTAATACCACCCTGCCACTGTTTGGAAAAAGGCTTGTAAATATCTGCTGCGAGATTGCAAAGTAAAACAAAGTAGCTTAAAGAAGACTTAAAGTGTTAGTGGGAAATCTGGATATTTGGAGCTTAGGAAACTCTGGGGTATAAAGGGATTACACTAAAATCTAGCTCCTAGTTTTTGCAGTTGGAAGCCAGAAAGTTAAAATGCAGGAGGGAGAAGTTTGGCAAAGGAGAATAGAGTATCCCAGGGTTAGGGCAGCTGACAGATGGCTGTCCTACACCCCTGCCCCACCTTTGCTGCTGATTCCTCGGTTATCCTGGACCATGTTTTCCATGGGGCCATTCCTAGTGACAAGTTCTGCATCTCTGAGTAGCTGACTTCAGACACCTTGAGTCTGATTTGGAGCAGTGCCGAGCACTCAGAACTGCAGCTGACAGTAATGGGAGATGTTTTCAGAGATGTGCAACTGAAAACAAAAACTATGGATAAAGGTCAGGCCCTCTGTTTCTGAAATTCAGGACATAAAACTAGGGCATCCTGCTGACCAAACTCTTTGTGCCTCAGCTGTCCACCTGCAAAAATGGAGAAAAAATACTCAGTTATCTCACATGGGTGTTGCAAAGATTTACTAAGTGATATTAGGGATGTGCTCAGAATCACAAGACAGCTCAGGAGAAAATTAGTATTTCTGATTTCAGAGCAAGGTTGGAATACTATTAAGCAAAGTTGTGGGGTCACACACTGACTTATTATGATTTTCAAAATATTGAATAATTTCTCATTAAGTGAGCACTGTCCATTCCGTGACCTGAATGTGGTCAGAATTCCTGAAAAGAAAAATGTTATTTATATAATATCCTGTTATTAGAAGTGCACTGAAATGCATTCACAAGAGGAGACCATACGGAGGTTGCACAGAAAACCGCATTCCCAGTATTGGCTTATTCTTTTTATACTTGCCTTAGCATCTTTAATAACTTTCTTCTAACATAGTTTCTCTGTGGTCTTTATCACACATATATTAGCTCATATTGCAGCTGAAGTCTAAATCTATTTCCTCTCCCGGTAATGTGGGATAGTTCTACCCAGGTTTCACTTTTAAAAATATAGTGAACTACATCACGGGAGCTCAAACAGCTTCACCAGCATCTTACAAAAAAACCCCCCAAAACCCAAAACAACTTCCAATTTCCAAGAGGTGTCAACCCCCTATCCAGTACCCTAGGCAAGGTGAGGGATTTTTCAACAAGCAGCTCCCAGGCAGAAACAAGCAATGGCTCCCCAGGGTGCCAACATCCAGTGTGGGATGGGATGAATCCAGCTGCCCAGCTGAGTTCCAGAGTTTGTAGGAAGCTGGTGGCCCCAGAAGCACCTGGGAGCTTCCTCCCACATGGAGATACTGATAAAAAAGCAGTCCTAACATCAGCAGCGTGCTGGCGTATCCATAACCCCAAGCTGCACCAGGGGAGGTTCAGGTTTGACGTGAGGAGGAATTTCTTCACAGAAAGGGATGTCATGCATAGGAATGGGCTGTCCAGAGAGGTGGTGGAGTTGCCAACACCCTGGAGGTGTTGAAGAAATGACTGGATGTGGCATTCAGTGCCATGGTTTAGTTGACAAGGTGCTGGTTGGACAAAGGCTGGACTCGATGATCTTAAAGGTCTTTTCCAACCTAAATGATTCTGTGATTTCTGTGATTCCATTGTAGGAGTTATGTGTCAATCACTCAGTATCTGCCTCTGGGTCCAAAGCCACAAGTTGTCCATCCTTGAATTAGGTGAGGCAGGATTATCAGTGGAAAATAAAGGGTTTTTCTTAGCAAAAAAGAAATGAATAGAAAGTACATCTTATCTGGCAATTTAATGAATGCACAATTACTGCATCAGGGAAAAGCCCCCTAAAGATTTAATCATTTAATATGTACAAAAAAGCTACTGAACAGAAAATTACTTTGTTCAAAGGATCAGCTATACCCTTGCCTAGTTTTTGTCAGCTCCATAGCTACCCTGGAACATCAGAGCTAGAATAGCAGGGCTGCTGCAGGGCAGAAGCACAGGGCATTGATAAAAGTGGAGCAAAGGAATGGCAGAAATCCTGTTTAGCACTTTCCATGCTCTGTATAACTGAGCATTATTTCACTGCCACTGGCAGTAAAATGACCTCCTGCTTACACCACAATACTTGAAGCTTGTGTTTTCTTCAAAAACTGTGCCCATCTCCAATTCTGATTAACTTCTGCAGGCATTTCTGTGCTGCTCAGCTTTCACGAATGGATTTCCAAACAGCAGAATTGCTTTGTATGGTACTCCTCAGAGGTACTCAGCATCCTCTGCTGTCTGCTGCACCTGACAGCAAGAAGAGCTTAGAGGCAAGAAGAAAACCTGAAAAATTACAGGCTGGGGATATCAGCATCGATGATACCATACTGTGTGAAGCTGAGAGACAATGAATTGTATGTGAAAGATGGAACTGGATGGATATAAGGAAGGAAAGCAACAAGAAGCCCCTTTTTCCCTCTGCAAGGACAGGTCAAAACCACGGATGAGAAGCAAGCAAGCCCCGCCCATGGGGCCCCTTACTGCACTTTGTGAGATGAGAAGGCTGACCTTAGCTTGGTAAGGCCCCTTCATGAAGTTCCAGAGCAGGTGCTCACAAGTTACGGTATTATCTGCTGTGGTCAGTGCTTCTCCTTCTAGAGGGATAAGAAGCCAGTGAAGCCCCATGATCACAGATATTTCCAATAAAATTATCTCCTGACCTAGTCCGGTGCATTTTCTGCCACCCCCTCCATTTCTGCGCTGTGGCAGTGCACATTTCCACAAAAGTTGCTGCAAAGTCAGACCAAAATCCCATCTGCTTTGGAAATAGTAGGGACCATAAAATCCCCACCATCTCACAAAAGCTAACACAAGATCTACATTTCCACTGCCTTCCTGGCAAACATGCATCAGGTTTGGTCCGGAGAGACAACTGCATTTTCACTTGGCAACAAGGTCTCTTTCTTCCCCACACTGACAGCCTCTCCACTTCCATTCTTAAGTGGCAGAGGGACAGTGTCCTTCCTCCAGACCTGCCAACAAGACCTTCTCTTTTGGCCACCAACACTGCCTGCACGAAATATCTCTTCTGATCACTCTGTCTTGACTATCAGCTCTGCATCAGTCCTGGCAGACAGAGGTTTAACTCCAAAGGAGCAGGAGGAGAGTCTCTTAAGCTACCACGGAGGGAAATCTCAGCAGAAGGTCCTCAGATAACAGACAGGGTGTCCTCATAAGGCATAGGCTTCTAACCATAACCAGGGATTGGATCAGGTTTGACATATTTATGGTGTTACGCCCTACTAGCACATTTCAGGGCAACAGACGTAGTCACTACTCTTCTTCCATGCTTACACAGTGCCCAAGTGTTACTTTTTTTCCCCCCAAGATTCATGAATTTTTGTACTGGGACTTCCGTGTTTCCATCTCAGTCTCTGCTAAGAAGAACTCTCCCTTGAGAATGTTAGGCTGCTTTGGGCACCCCTTGGAGAAGTAAATGTTCTTCTGGAGATAATTCATGGACACAGAGGCTTAGGAGGCAACACAGCAGTTCAGCAGCAGCCAGCACATGTAGCCATGCTAGGAAAAATTCCTCACCTGGGCCTAACCAAAAAATCGTGTCTCATCTTATACACCAGAGATTTGAGAAAGGCAATGCAAATACTCATGGTGTCCACAATAGCAACAGCATATTCAGAGTACGGAGAAGGCTCTCATCAGTAAAAGTATGTGACAGTGTACCACCAAGGTCCTTGCCTCTTCTCAGGCTCCCTGTTAAGCGCCCTTTGAAGGTTCTGATCTCTTTCTTAAGCCTGTCCTGGTGTGGAGCTTATGATCCAGACCCTTCTGTGAGCACATCCTCCCCACCTGGAGCTCCTCCAGGGCAGCAACCAAGAGCCTGACCTTCATGAGCACAGCACAAGCTCAGAATACAGGACCTAGGATAGCACAGACCTGCTTGCTTCCACTACTTCATGATCAGTTCTTCCCTACGAGATCCTCCCACAGAGTCCCATAGGCAGATACATGTCCCACCCCCCAGACACAAATAAAGCACTACTGGCAAATAAAGCAAACAAATTATTTTCATTGCTCAAACTATTTATTCCAGGTGAGGAGAAGGGAGGGGAAGAAGAGAGGAACAAACCTATCTTTCTTCTGTCCTTTCTAGAGTAAGTCATTCACAAGGAATGTGAATGCTAGTTTAAAATCTATCGGTTGTGTACAGAGAAAACAAGCAGAATTATTGCAGCAAATTATTCTGCTTTCTTCTGTGCCTCAGTTTCCTCACATACAAATGGAGTAATAACAAGAGTGTTCTAGGACTGATTTGTTAAGGATCTAAGCTAACATCCTCCAACATCAATGAAAAGTGTAGTACTAGTCTCAGTGATAACACCTTTGGCCCATTTTTTCCCAATTATTTTGCAACCCATCATTCACAGGCACAAGTCAAAAGTAATGTGACTCATGTATTACATAAAAAGCCTGTCTTACAAGCATCTTTCTGGGAACACGTTAAAAGCGGAAGTGGAAAATGTAAAATGGAGACTGCCTCTGAAACCTCACTTTGACTTCCTTGTACAGATGCCTTTTAATAGTCTTTATTGTATCTTTTTTTCCTTGAAAGTGTCCCCCACCTCAGCTAGTACAAAGGACAGACAGAGCTCACAGAGCGAGTAGCAATTCAGTATTTTCCTGTTATCCTAATTTCAAGCACACCAAAGTGCCTTATTTGCCACACACCATTCAAACCCATCGCTGAATGCAGAATACTGATTTCCTCATGGTCTTTTTCTGTGGTGCTATTTTGCCATAATATCTCATTGCTTCACAAGCCTTAATGGATATTCTTCCACGGAGAGGTGGGGTTGTTATCTCTATTTTACAGACACTAAAATCAAACAAAAAGAGGCTAAGGTCAAAATGGCCAGAGCAACGAAGAATTTTGGGTCCCTAATTTGTGATGCCTTGGATTAGTATTTCCCCAGCTCTGTGTGTGTTGACAGCAAACCTCCATACAATACCAGCTCTGCACTTCTGCAAGTCAGACCCCAGGTGTCTCAAACTGAGAAGCCAGAAAATGAGAACACACCAATTAGTGGCCACCCATGGAAAACCCCATTTATGTGGCCTTTTCATATCGTGTAGGAACTTGTGACAAAAGGCAGGAAAAAGCCTAATTCTTCAGGGCAGTATTCAATTGCCAAAATATGAGACCATTCTTCTGTTTTTGAACAGCCCCCTGCCCAATTCAATACACAGCCTTCATCACTGGCAGTAAATGAAACAGGAGACCTACAGAAATCAGCTTTGTTTATGGCAAAACTCATTCAGTCCCTAAGTATATTCCATTCTGTGCACTGAATGAGACAGGGATCCTATTGAAAAAAAAGGTACCCATGTTTGATCTTATAATTAAGAACCACATTTTTATGTCTCTTCATGAGAGAAGACAAATTAAAGATGGATAGGCAACCCTTTTAATTAATTTTTTGTATTCTAAGTGTTTGACTTTGAAAACTAAATGTATGCTTAATAAAGGTGTTTAATCCTTTTTTTAATGTAAACTAAAAAGAGAGAAAATAGGAAATTTCATCATTTGAAATTGTAACATTCTCCTTCTTTGTATTATAAAGGTGCAACTATTACCTATTAAATGGTTGCAAAATTCTTTGTGCTTTCAAAGCTTTATTCCTCTAATCTCAACAGATAAATAACAAATTAAAAAACCACAGCATCTATTTGAAGCAGACCCCTACCGAGAAAATTCTTGTCCAAACAGGAAAAGCTCAGCAAAGTTTCATGTAGATGAAAAGATTGTCTTTGACTATTGCAATTTATCTCATCTCCCAGAAGTTGGGTAATCCTGACTGTAGGCAGGGTGTCTTGTTCCCCCTCTTGTGTTGTGAAAAGACTTAGGAATAAACAAAGGATATCTTCCTGGGGGTTGTATGGATTTAGCATGAGATATTGGAAGATACCACAGGTCAGCTTTAGTTCTTCTGTATTCCCGTGCAGCAGTAGCTCTTCTGCTGCATGACAATACATCCAGTGAAGGTGAATATTATATCTCAGTGTGTTTTATTCTGTATTCCCAGCAACCACTAGGACACATCATAATGGCAGCAGAGGGGATTAAGCAATGAAGGTGACTTCTAGTAGGAGTACAGCACTCTGGTTGGGAATCTCTGAGTGACTGCCATACAAATGCTTTGAGACAATTCATGTCAGACAGGTAGAAGAAGCCACCAATTCATAAATCCCTTGTAATAATTTTCTTGTGAAGATGATGAAAAGGGCACCTCAGTGTGGAGTTCCAGCAGATGTCTGAGTTCAGGAGATGGATGTTGGAGCTAAGTCTAGGAAGAAGGTGAGATGTCTTGCTGAAGCCATAGTCTTAAGTCCACTAGAAAATATGGGTAGAACTGGGCACCTCAGTACCATAATACACCAAGTGAATGCCTTTTGAACCTGCCTATAACAAATGCTGAAGACAGAGTGACATCGTGCTCTGGTTATTGGAGAGGCATCTTCTCGTTTGGATTCCAAGCCCTGAATCCCTGCGCTGAAAGAAACAACTCTAGTTCCTCTCTGACAGCTTGCAGTAGACAGGTATTTATTCAGTATCTCACTGGACACACTAGCTTCCCTAAATTGTGGAAGATGTTGATTCAACTCTCTACTGTACCTGAAAAGATCTCAAGCCTTACCTCCCTCCTACAAAGGACTGTTTAGAGCAAGCTGCTCCCAGCTTTTCCTGCTTAAGCTCCTTGGCTTTTCTCATGGAAGAATTAAATAAGCATCAGGCCAGAGACAGAGAGCATACAGAAGTAAATATCACTTTACATCCTACTGGTTAAGCACACATCTGCAATAGGACAGACTGGGTCCAGTTTCTGCTTCAGTGAATATTTGATAATAATCATATGAAATAGTGTTGAAAGAGCACAAGAGACCACTTAGTCCATCCTCTGGTCCAGAGGTACTTCTTACAGCCCTTCAGTGATTGGAGCTGCCATAGTTTACTCAATATATCCCAGTGCACCACAATCTTTTTGGACATCCCATTAAAGACCATTACTCCTCGTTTTATACATCATGGGCAGCAAGAACAGATTACTCCTATTTTCTTGCACTTGCTAGACTAGCATCTGGACCACATTTGGCCTTATTCCTTTTAGGTTAAACAACCCTAATTATTTCAGTCTTTTCTCCTTTGACCTCAAGCAATTCTCACTATCCCAGTCTGCACACTCTCTCACTGGACCACACTTCCTCAGAGTGCAGTACGAGACTGAGGCAGGACATTTCAGCTGAGTCCTACATGTGCACGTCAGAGCTGAAGGCTTCTGAGATGTGTCTGACAGCCTGTGCTCCCACTTGCACAGCCTGGTAAGATGCTGTTTCCCTTCCTGGCAGCAGGACGACATTCTAAACTAACACTGAACTTGTGGTCCCTAGAGACCCTGTCTTCCCTTCTGAAGGACAGCCTGTGGTCGCCCATGCACAACTGGCTGCAATTTATTAATCATTCCCAGGGAGAGCACTTCACATTCACTCTGATGCTGTTCAAACCAGGTCCCTGGTTTGACAAGCTTTTCTTGAATTACAGTTGTTTCCCCCAGCCTATAACTGGTTTATGCCATCTGCAGATTTTATAAAACACTTCCTCTAGACAGTTATCCAGGTTAAAATTGTAATATAAAGTACAACGTATTTAATGAAAATATGAAGCACTAGCGGGCCACAGCACAAGCTTGTGGCAACCTGCTCAATAGAGTCTTCCGCTGCAACAGGAAATCAGTGAGAATTGCTCATCGAGTGAAATTATCTACACCAGTTCTGCATCCCTGCTGTAATGCTTTCCTTTGGAACATGTTTCTTTGCTTCTTTTATGATAAAAGACTGTGAGATAATGTCAAAATCCTTACAAATGACAAGGTATGACAACTACTTCCTCTGTATCCACAAGGCTTGTTACAGAAGAAAGCTATATTAGTTTGACATGATCTGTTCTTGACAGATCTGTGCTGGCTCCTAATAATCTCCTTTATTTGATTATTTCCACCATTTTTTTTTCCTCCAGGAATGTAGTTAAACTGGGTACTCCGCAATTTCTTATCTTCTGCTTGTTTTCAGCCTTCTGACACCTCATCCAGCCCTCATGAGTCTTCAAAGCATTCAAAGCTTATGGTTCAGAGATTGCTTCCCTCACCTTTGTAAATAAGCTAGGATGACTTGAAAGAACCATCTTACATCAGTACATCCTGACTTGTTCTGCCCTTTTCCTAGATCCTGATCTTCCTCTGTTGTGGCTCCTGCTAACTGTTTCAACCATCATCTTGCAGCTGATCATGTTACTGAAGATATGCAAACTGGACATAAAATGCTTTGGCCTTATTGACAATGCTTGCTGTAAAGCTTCAACCACAGCTCTTCCCTCCTCTCCATGAGCATCATAAACAGAGAGAGTCAAGATGATATTATTTCACTCTCTTGCTCGGCTCAATTAATATTTTATTTGTCTGTGTATTGAGCTGATTATGGCTGATAAAACTAAGAATCATCTAGGCATGCCAGCACGCAGCCTTTTAATGTTATGGGGACTTTACAGTTTTAAGTATAATTATCTGAGGGCTTTAGGCGCCTCCACAGTTAGAAAGGAAGGAAGCTCTAAAGTTCTACAGCCTATGACAGACACCTCTAAGAACATAGTTCAGTTCAGAGCAACCCCTTATTTCTCAGTTCAGAACAATGGTAAAATAGTGTGATATATTTCAGGCACCTCTTGACAGTCACACCCTGATTAAAAAGTAATGAAATTCTACAAGATAAGGCATTATCTCGTAATATCTCTTCCTGATTTGTGGAACCACACCACTCAAAGGAAGAAAACAATGAATATAATTAAGAATTAACTAAACTTTAGAAGAAGATTTGCTAAAAGTTCCTATGAGCCACTGGGGGTCATTTTTCACTGATTTGTCTTTTTTTTCTTGTTGTCTTCTACACAATCAGGTACATTGGCATCATAATGGAGGGTTCTTTTTGCTGCATATCCAGTTTTACCATATAAGAGCGAGCTTCAAGTACTGCTTCACACATTAACTTTTCTAACTCTTCTCTGGAAGTTATCCAGCTTCTGTTTACCTCATGGAGATTTCAGCTGGCTTCAGTTCTTCAGTTATTTTGGGGGGAGATCTTTTTTTCCTTGCTCCATTTGTCCTTTCTTTAGGGTTTTATCTCTTCTAGCTGGTATTCCGAGTGGAATTTAGAATACAAGGGAAAGGCCATTTGCCAGTGCTGTGCTTTAGGCAGGACTGGTTGCATCCCTATCATGATTTTGACTGCAATTTTAACAGTCAACATTAAACATCAATTTTCTGTTGCGGTTGTCAGTCCTCAAAACTCCACCTAGGACTTGAAATTCTTCTGGGTTTTTCACTAGAAATGCAAACAGCAGGAAGGGTTAAAGCCACAGCTTTTCATCTTTGATCAGGCAAAGTCTCCATTCTGACAGAATCATCTCAGCCTGTGCAATCCAGGTTGTTGGCAGCTGCCGGTCTGACTTCTCCAACATAACAAGCCAAGAATTAAAATTTTAACACTAGGTAAGGTGAAAGGTGTCCCCAGTTCTAGGGAACACAGTCAAGTGTCCCTGCTGGGGGTAAACTTTTGGTCCAGCTTCCAAAAGCCCCTTTGCCTCAATTCCCCACCATTCCGGCACTGTGTCCCAGCTTTACCACTCTTCTCAGGCACAGCCAAGCAAGTGATGCCCTCCTTGCATTTGCTCACTCTCACATGAAACCAAATGGCTGCAATTTTACTGGCAGCAAATCAGCAACTGACACTCGTTTCTTTACGTCTACCCTTCCAAACCTAGACGACTTTTTGTTAAATTATTTATAAATCCACCACTGAATGCCTTACTCCTAAAGCTGTGGGCAGACAGAAGGTGGAATGATACAAGGAGAACAATGGTCAGTTCAAAACCATTGTGGTTTACGTCCTGATGGTTTCAGTCTGAATTAATATAAATGACTGGCCTCTTCTGCAAAAGAGCATAGCATAGTACCGTGGTGCCCAACCTGCACACCCTGGAGTACTTAACATTGCAGATTTATAAGGTCATTGGATGCTATTAATAAAATAAATGGATTAGACTCCACTCAGTAGTCTGATGAACTGAATGCTAATTGATAATAGTCTTAACAATTATAAGAGTAATCGAAACTGTAAATTATTCTGTACATTTCCAATTATTAGAAATCATCCCAATTCATAAAAAAACCTGAAGTTCCTGAGAGCACAGTAGCACTTCTAGGCAATTATGAGAAGGGGTTCAGATCCAAACACACTCCCCTGCACCCCTGAATTTTAGGGGCATTCAAACCAAGTAATTGAGATTCTTTTGGAGCCTTTTAAGCTTTACTAATTACCAGCTCTTACAGAAAGGTGTATCCTCTGGAGAGAAAGCCTAAATATTGTGAGATGTCCCAGCTTTCTATAAATAGAGATATACTGTGATTATGGCTGGAATTAATTCAAGAAACTTCAGATGCAAGATGAGTAACGAACGGGACTGACATTTATTGGTCATAATTTAAGAGACTGTAAGTACATCCTGGCTTCCCTTTTGAGACATAAATGCCAACCAACCCTGGCTGGCAGGTTCAGGACATTCTGTCTTGGGCCAACAAGACAGCTGGAGCACAGCCTGCCACCCAGCAGTGGAATTAGAAGCCAAGGGACAAGCCTGGAAGGAGCATGAAGCATCGGGAAAGCAGGAATGCTGACACTAGCTTGTACTGCATGCATTGCTCCTATTGCAACCATAGCCTTCCCAGCTGCCGCTGGGGCTGGGCAACCTTCTACCTATGCCAGCGGCAAGGTGAGAGGTGAAGATGCACCACTTCGCTGTCTCTGTCTAGGGATGCTCATTTGTAGCAGCTGCAACTCCTGCCCAAGTGGAGAACTGGGGCAGATACAGAAGCAACTGGAGCACAAAGAAAGAACCCAGTTTTCCTTCGGATGCCAGTGCCAGGAAGGGTGAAGGGAGCCAGATCCTGGCGGTAGTGGCTGATGCTGCCAGCAGGAGTCCCAAGAAACACAGCATAACGGAGGGCTGGGACCCAGCTGGGGGAGAGAAGGAGCAGCAGGAGGACTGCATGGTCAAGGGAGCAGGGGGAAGGCAAGGAGCAGAACAGATGGGGAGAAGAGACAGAATGAGTAACAGGCGGAGACAGCAGGATCAGTGTAACTCCAAAAGCACAAATTCCTTTTGCTGTATTAAAAACAAATCACTATTTTCATTACACTATTCCTTCACCCCATACACATATTGTAGGCTGGATCACTGTGCTGGTCAGGCAGGAGCTACCACTCTGGTGAATAGCGGGGAGAAAACTAAGTTGTAGCCCTGCTCTCAGGCTCTGGTCCATTATAATAAAGCCTGGGTCAGGGAAGAAAATCAACGGTTTGTGTTAAAGGAACTCAAGGGGCTAATAAACATCCTAGCACTGCAGGAGTGACTGAGGATGGATAAAGCAGAGCTTTGCCTGTCTAAAGCACCTCTCACTTGAGGGCTTCTGAATTCCTTTTTTTTTTCCCCCACACTAATTGTTTCGTTTCCAAATTAAAGAAGTATCTTGCAGAGACGGCCGTAACAGTTATAGAACGTATGCTTAGATCAAGTCAGAAAGCAGGTTAATAGCACTGCTAGAAAGAGAAACCAGCTCTCCCTAAACCAGTTCCTATATACTGGCCTGTGGTGCTCACAACCATGAAAAGCCATCGAGTTTTACACACACACTCAGCAGGTGATAGAGAGAGCCCTAAGGAAATATAAACACCTTCTCCATATGAGGCCATCAGAGCTCTGAGGTTACATGTCACCTCCTGGCGTGCTCAGGAGGATCTTGGAATTATAGGTTAAATGAACGTGGATGGATTCCAGACTTTGATTTTGGACTTCAGATGTTGAAAGGTCCATCTGGATACCTGCTCTGGTACTCCCACAGCAAGATATTCTACGAGCAAGCATTTGTACTTTCCACCATGCCTTTCTGGATGACCAACCTCCTCTTATCAGCCCAACATTCCTCTGCGTAGAGCTACTGGGTTATGGTTATTTCTTTACAACACTCAGCACTGGGATTTCAAAACTTAGATGCAGACAGGTAAGGACTGCTGCCAAATCTACCTCTGAGACTTGTCAGACTCACAGCAAACAGGGGAAGCACAGAGTGACTTCCAAAGGGCATCAAAACAGAGAGCTGCCATCAAAAGGTTTCTCATCCTCAGGTGTCTTTAGCATTGTTGATGCTTTAGGTTTTAACTTTTATATTTTTCAAATTCTGTACTGCCTAGTGTGTAACTCTGAAGTTTCGTGTTCCCTGTTAGCTGCTGTTCTCATGCTGGTTAGACATAACAAAGCCTCTCGAGGTTTGCTCTCCAAGGACACCTTCTTGTCCCAGGCCCCAAAATGTGTAAACTAAAGCCTTGAGGGGGGGGAAAACTTGGGGTAGTTACATCATTAAGCGAAGTTATAATTGGAGGATTAACCCTGATATGCAAATGAACCAAACTTATAAAAGTGTGAAGAACCCGCGACTTGGGGTCCATCTTGGGTGGAGCCTTTTGACTGCCCAGGGTGCACCTTTGAAGGCCCTTCAAATAAATACCTACTTTTATTCTCTTATTTTTGTCTAGCCTCTGTTTTTATATGGCCACCTCAAGGCATCACCATCATCAGAGCTATTGTTCATTCTGAAATCCAAATAAAGTCCTCCCAGTATACGGAGGAAGCCCAAAACAAAGAAGGAATCACAAGTCATTTATGTTCAGGAAGAGAACAGTGGGAGAGTCACACAGAAGGAAGGATGCATGGGCCAGCAGTGCATGCACTGAGCAAATGGCAGTCAGCAATGCACCACCAGCCTTCCACAACCATGCAGAGGCCTCAGCTTATAGAGCATGGTGCTAATAACAACAAAGTTGTGGGTTTCATCCCATATGGACCAATCACTTGAAAGTTGGACTCAGTGATCTTTGTGGGTCCCTTCCAACTAAGAATATTCTGTGATTCTGGTGCTTTTGCTTCAAATTATCTCAGCCAAAAGCAAGAGCAATCTTCAGGCTATAGCTGCTGTTTTACCTGTTAGTGCACCAATCCCTCAGCAGACACGTGTCCGCTTGGTACAGATCAGGCAGAAGCCACTTCTGCCCCATGTCCTCTGCCATGGACAGCACACGGAGCACACGAGTCACTATGAGGAGCACATGCCTCACAGCACAAGCACAGCAAATCCAAGCAGGAATACACATCCTTTGCATCACGCAAGACTATCAGCCTGCCTTCATCTTTCAAGGAGCAATGGGCCTGGTTCACCTTCCCACTAGCCCGAGAAGGCATTGCAACTTGGCAGCTGCCAGCAGTGAGAAATTCCTGCTCTCTGGGGAATGAGGAGAGGGAAATACAATGTCTGTGCAGGATGGCTACTAGATCCTGGGATGGCATCACAGAATCCAAATCAGATAATATTCTGAGTGTAAAGAGATCCATAAGGATCATCAAGTCCAGCTCTTAAGTCAGTGGCCCACCCAGGATTGATCCCACAACCTTGGTGTTAAGAGCAACATGCTCTAACCAACTGAGCTAATCTCAGGGTCCAGGACAGCTGGCCTGAAATGAGAGTGGATTTGAGGTGAAAACTCTTTGCACTTTCTCCTTTTAGTCAGTCAAAGCCACGTGACCAAAGGAGGAGTCCCTCTCATCCTCATCCCCAAGCGATGCCCACCCTCTCAGCATGGCACGGGCAGAGTCTGGCACTACAGCTCACTTCCTTATCCTGAGGCAGGAGCAGCTCTGAGATCATCCAGGCAGCCCCAGCACTGGGCCATGACAAGTCCTCAGATAAGACATGTTGGTTCCTTGGGCTGCACACGTGTCCCCAGCCTGGCATGGTCACACAGAAGATTCAGTGCAGCCCTCTAGGCAGGGATGCCTCTGCATACCAGCAGGTACTGCTTGACTGGTTTTTGCTGGGACTTCGATTCAGGAGTAAGTGGCTACAGACAATTTGGATCCACAGACTGGTTTCTTTCCCACTAAGCACTACAGCTGTCCTTCTCCCACTGGAATCTCTGCCTGCAATTAGTTCCCTAGGAGGGTGGGGGCTTGTCTGTGCCATTAAGAACAGTTACATTACATGATCTAGGAGAAATCAATGTCTCTAATAGTCAGCAAAAGCAGTGGAGAACAGGGTGATGGGAGGGGTTTTTCTCTGGAGACACCTTTCTCAGTAGAAATTTCAGGGGTATTGCCCCAGGAAGAGAAATAGTAAGGACCTGGAGTAATTAAACTTCCATAGAGCAATTGTTCACTGGAAGAAGCAGAGAAGCTGCTCAGTGTCTCTCAGAAAGGCAGAGGCAGTGGCTAGATTCTCCCTAAGTGCAGAGACGAAATGCCTCTGCTCTGAAGTCAGTAGTCTGTGGTGATTTACACCATGCTGGCAAGTGGTGGGAGGAGGGGCGTGGATCATTGAAAATACCCCTTTTCCTCTGTCCACGGCGGTGTTTAAAGGTAAGACCACGCCTTGCAAGTTTTGAAGCATCTGGATTGTGCAGTATAATTAAGTTATCCTAAATGAAGCCTGAGACATTCTAATATCCTGAGGCAAGAAAACCTTAACTCTGCATACATCTTCCTCTCTCGCTTTTTCTCTATTTCCTCCTTCTTGTACACCTCTGCAGTTCGTGGAATGACAAGCCACCTCACCGGCTGGCTGTAATTGCTAGAACTGTTCCCTAATGCTTTTGCCTTCTCCAATTGCATTAAACTGCATCTTTAGAGGTACAGCCCTGTTTATTCATGCTGCTCGTGTGGAAGGGGGAAGAAATGCAGACTGCCTCTTCTCCCCTCTCCCTGCTTTGATTTGATGGGTGTGGCAGGTTTAAACCTTTGCAGCCGCTGGCTCTCCGGCGCTAGGGTGAGGAGGAGAAGACCGAACGGGAGGGAAGCCGTCGTCTATGGCTGGTGATGAATGAGACTCATCTCACCCACAAGTGGGAAACCTGCTTGCGGGTTATTGTTTAATCACTCATGCAATCCAATAGAGAGCACATACCCCCATAACGTCCATCTGTTCTACAATGCAGTGCATGCAACACTTGCATTTCTAGCCACCTATCTCACTGCCCAGCCCTGCGTGTTACTGACTGCATCTCTCGCTGGCAGTAAAGGTTGAGTTCAGTTCAGATACAGCTCGACCCAGCCTTTCAGTTGTGCTACCTTTCAGCTGAATATTTTGTGGGCTCAGATTCAGAGCTGCAGTCAGCTGTAGGCAGAAATGACAACACTTAGCTATCTACATCTCTCATGGGCGGGCACAGTCAGTCAATCAAATACTTCACTCTTCACACTGACATCGCACCCACAAGAAAGAATAATCTGCAAGGTACGAGTGTGTGAACATATTTGTCTCTGAGGGGTGGGAGGACAGACACACACAGGCACACCTAGACACAAATGTGAAGAGATTTCTTCCACGCCCAAGCCTGTAATTTCAACATTTTGCTCTTTAGCTGCCAGAAAGGCGGGACACCAGGGAGTTCCCCTGAAAAATAATTTGAGGAGAGCTGCCTTTATTTTGGGAAGAAAACTCCTGCCAGTGCTGAAGAACCCATTCCATCTTTTTCTCTCTGCGAAAGGTCTGGGTGGGGACAGAGGAAGAGCACAAGCTGAAAACCGAGGTCTTTTCCTTCTCCCGGTCAGAGCTTTCTCCGGTGTATCCATCATCTTTCCCGAGCGAGCTGCTATACCGCCAGTTTGGCAAACCGCGGTGCGTGTACTCAGGTACAGGAGCAGCAACCGGGCTCCGAGCCCAGCAATACCCACGAACACGCTCGGGCAGGCACAGTCGGGCGGTGCGCGGCCGCGGGAGGCTCCGGAAAGCATGTGCGAGGAGCGCACGGCGTGCCTGTGCCAGCCCGCGTAGCAGGGCGGCGAGCGCTGGCGGAGCGG